>NW_019167926.1:7668901-7692209 GCF_002303985.1 Durio zibethinus | reverse complement strand
TTACCAAAACCACCAACCCCAATTACCAAATTTTCACTAAAATTATCAGTGGCCTCTAGAATTGCCATGAAAGGAAAGCGATAGCCAATTTTTGAGCTGGAAAATATGGCAGTCCCATTAGAGTATTTACTTCCTGTGGTATGAACTTTTCGTCCCCTATTCATGGAAAAGTGCTCCTCTTTCCCAGTACTGGTTTTCTTCTTCTGCAAAAAAGGAAGATAACTGCAGCCAAAACAACAACAACAAATGATCCAACAGCCAAGCCAACTATAACCACGACTTTCATCTTGGACCTTCTCGAGGAAACAACATCAGGATCATCAAGACTGCCCCTAGCATTGTTTATTTTCATGATCTCCAAACCATTGAGAATGACAGTTGGGTAATGGAGTATATTAGATGGACCAACGCTTACATTAAGCTTAGCACTAGCACTTGCCTTGTGCACACATCCATAAAATATGGGGCACCTAAAACATTTGATGTCTGAGAACCAAGATTAAGATGACCAGCTGAATGCGTATTCACAAAAATTTCCACAAAGATGCTTTTCCAGAGTAGTTTTATTCATTATATCGCAAAAGTGAAGTCCGAACAAGATAATCAAACCCAGGGCTAACATCAAAGCTCCATGTCAAGTTCGCATTAAGATTAGGATTATGGAGGAGTTCAACATTAGTCGCGGTGCCATATACAGAAGCAGGAGCAAAATCTTCAGTCACCAATCCTCCAGTAAAATTAACAGCTTTGACATTTGACACAAATGATCCTAGATCTTGTCAGTCGAATATGCATCATCTGAAACCCAAAGTCGCCACAAGGTATCATTTGTGTGGAAGCACTGTTGTATTCCCATATCCACCCTTGCAACTGTCTCCAGTGCCTGCTCCCACAGATTTCTGCTTCCACTTTTGAATCAATTGTTCTGGCTTCTTTAGGAATGAGATTATCAGGAATTGAGAAAACTTCCAAGGCATTGATGAAAAGCAAATGAATGGGCAGAAGGTGGTAAAAGTAAGAACCAGCTTATTAGAAGTAATGTTTCAAGCTGTATTCGCTTAACAACAGAACCATTCCCCTAACTGAGGTTCACTGATAAGAGTAAAGTTTGAGCAGAAACAGAGAATTTTTGCCTTGCTCATATTGTACGTTTCGAATACTAAAGGAAAGAAATGAAGACGAATCCAGTGTCTTCCTTGTTCTTTTATTGAAAAACTGTAATGGGAAGGTCCATTGAAATTCTAGCAGTTGATACAGAGCTAATCATAGTAGAGTGAGATAGAATTTGAACTAGAATTGGCAAAATATGCTCTGGGGTTGAAAGAGTATAAGATGAAGAACTGGAATTATCAGCTACAAATACTCTATCACCCACTGATATATTTGTAAAGGATCCACAGTGTATCAAATAGTTATCTACAGGGTTATATCCAAGTGAGAGACAAACTAAAAAAAACATAGATGAAATCCAAACAATCAATCCAAAATTCCCAGGATTCTCCATGACAGAAACTTGAATATTGACAAGTGATTAGAAAAGACAATAATGATTGCAGTAGAAATGGCAAAAACTAGAGATGATCAAGACACCAATGGCAAAAACTAGAAATTGCAGTAGACAAGAAACTACTACAACAAAACAGGCTAACCTGAGATACGAAATGAAAAAGCTCACAACTGCTTTGCAACTTCACCAATAGACCCAATTTGGTAACAACCCAATGAACAAAAATCAATGATAAACAAAAGGGTAATCAGAAAAAGTCACCTGACAGTAACCAAAGGAAAGATTGAAAAGAGACTGCCAAAAAACCCAACTTGAAGAAGGAAAGAAAATAACAAAGATGTCCAATTAATGAGTTCCACAACTTGTAGCTGTTGAAAGTTACGTTACGATCAACGTTTGTTTTTGGAAAGTTCATGGAATTGAATAGAAAAGGCCAACACAAATGAAAATTAATTAATATTTGGATTGGAAAGTAGATAAGTTGACTCAAAAAGCGTTCGAATAGGCAAAAACGTAATTGAAGATTGAAGTAGAAATGGAGGACAGCTATGAAGGCGGCTTAGTCTCACCTTCCTTCCGTGTGAACGTTAAAAGCTTGTGTCGTACGTTTGGTGGTTTAGTTTAACAGTTGTGTCCTTGGGTTGGTGCAAGAGAAAAAAGTGGCAAGAGAAGTAAGTCTAGGAATTAGGCCATGTTTGTTTTATTGTTTTTACATATATATATATTTTCTTTTTTTAAAATAAGCAGTTGGGTCTAATTTTTTTTAGGCCAAATTAAAATGTCTATATCCATCTGGCGCGAGATTAGGGATGTAATCCTAATTTATAAAAGAAAATTTTTCTTTCTTGACTCTAGTGAGTTTTTTTCTTTAATAAAGAGAATAAAAGCAAAAAACATAAATAAATATTCGAATGTTTAATTTAATAAATTATATATATTAACTTAAAGAACATTGATTATAAGTTATATATTTAAAATAATCTCAACAAAAAGTTATTGATTAAACTCAAACTCTAAATCACTCGTATCGAAAAGAATGATGCTATTAATTGAACTAACCTTTTATTAGTGATTATCACGTGTTTCATGTCCTATGTGATAAGTTTTCTTTATTTGATTCATATATAATCTAAAAGAGCCTTGATTATATATAATTTTTTAAAATTATTATTATTATTATTATTATTATTATTATTATTATGCTTTATAAACTTTTCCTCTAATGAAAGAAAATAAAATTCCAATTTTGAATTTCTCTTCGAATGTAAAATGCATCAATCATTTTCGAAAATAATTAGAACCCATATTCTTTTGATGCATCATTTTCTCTTTTTATATTCATTTAAAATTTAATTATCATGAAACAAGAAAAAATTTAAATAAAATTTTTTAGATGAAATTTACAAAATTTTTTATTAAAAATATTAAAAATAAAATTGAAAATAAAAATGATAGATTAAAAAATTTTGATATATAGATCAAGTGTATAAATTTTGAAAAAAAATAAATAAATTTTGATTTATGTTTAAGATAAGCATTTTTATTAAAAATTTAATAAAAATTTTACTGTTGAATGAGTACTTATTAAATTTGAATTATAAATGATATTTTTATTTTTTTATATATTATTAATTTTTTTATTAAAGTCTATCAATTTATCTATTTAAATTTTTTAATTTTATTAGATCATTTTTATTAAAAAATTTCATAAATTTTATGTAAAAAAAAAAAATCTAAGTTTTACCCTCACCGACAATCATATATAATTTAAAATTTTTATCATATTTGAACATTCAATAATCTTTAAATATATATCTTTTTTTAAAAAAAGTTTAAAAATCCAAACACGGCCTTGTGTCATGTACTATGATGTTTGGATAATTTGTTTGTATCGTTTTTTTTTTTTATTGTGTCAATTTGTTGAGGACAGAAAATTTTTTCCTTAGAGAATAAAAGACACCACTGAGACATGCAAATCATGCCGGTCGATCCCTTGTCGCTTTCAGAGTGATGTAAAATAACGCGTTTTCAAAGTCGACCATTATTGAAGCGTAAAAGACAGAGAATGGATTAAAATTCCATCCTCTACGGCCAGATTCATTTTAATACCAAAGGATTTTAACACAACACCAATCAAAAGACGCCACGTCAAGTCAACATTTGATTTGTTTTCTTATTTTGGGTTCATTATCCATTTTGTTTTTTTATCACTTTTCTTTTTTATTTCTAACAATCAATTAGTTGGCTGATTTGGTGTCAATTCTGAATATTTTTAAATTTCTTTTTAATATAATATATATTTTTTTATCATTTTATCAAATAATAATATGGAGCATTTGTCGTTAGCTGATTTTTTATTATATTTATTAAAAATAATATAATAAATATTATTCTAGCATTTAGAAAATTTCCTAGAACAGTACCAAATAATTGTTTTATTTTGTAAGTATAATAATCATTGCCAATTTTAAATTTAATTTAATTAATTTATATAATCATTTTTAAAAATAAAATAATATTTAATAAATTGAAATTGAAATTTTATTACTTACCCTAACTAAGCCTTCAAACCCTGACAAATTGCCTAAGAAATTTGGCCCAAGCCCAAGCATTACAAAAAAACAAAGGAACATTAATTAGGGCCTCTTGCGAGTAAAAGCTACGGAATAATGATCTTTCTCTTTCCTTTCGCTTTTTATTTAGACTACTATTTTTTAAAAAAAAAAGTATATTAATTTAAAGCATCAAATCACCAACTTGCCTATAATTTATTAATTTTATTTCAAAATATTTTTATATAAGAAAATTTTAAAAGAGTGTCTATAGACATTTCTTAAGATAATCTTTATAAAAAGAATTTTGTAATTAATAATAAATTGTTTTTTTCTTGAGTTTAGTAAAAAAAAAAATTAAATAAAAAAATTCACAAACATGATTAATAGGATAACACATATTTTTTAAAATATATTAAAAATAAAATATTAATTAAAAAAGTAAAAAATATATTAATTTTTTTAACCTCACTTGTATAATTAACAAACTCTAGTGATAATATATCAAATAATTTTATTAAATAAAAAATTTATTGGTATAAAAGATGTTGTAACTTAAGTATAGGAAGAAGAATTAAAATTTAAACTTAAGATTTATTAAATGTTATCATTTAAAAATAATTGTATAAATCAAATAAAATTAAAATTAAAATTAAAATTAAATTTATTTTTTAAAAAAGAAATTTAATTGACATTAACAGGTATTTACCCTTAATCTTAGAGGAGGAGGTGCAGGCGTTAAATCTAAGAACCATATCTGATAATTAAAACATTATATTCAGACAAAATAACTGACATTTGTTTGGAGAGACATTGTTGAAAGCAGAATTAAGTAATTTTAGACAGGCCAGTTTTCCACTTTGTTTTTCAGATTTGGGCCTCGTTGGCCTATTAAAAAGAAGAGCCCAAGTCTTCATCCATGTAGAAAATATAATGGGCCTATTAAAGGGCCAAATCCAAATCGTAGATTAACGGCTTTATCGACGTCGGCTAATATGATTACAATAATTTAGAGAAACTCGCTACGAACACGGTAGAAATAGAACAGAACCTTGAGAGAGGCAGAGCCAAAACCCTCCTCAAAAATCCCTAACCCTAAAAATGGAGAAAGATAATCCCGCAACCAAACGGTCCCGAGACCGCGACGACAAGCACCACCGCAGCCACCACCGCGACTCTCACCGGCGATCGGATCATAAATCATCCTCATCGCGCCGTGATGAACGCGAGAGATCATTTGAGAGGGAGGGTTCGCGAGATAGGAAGCATCGTGAGAGTTCTTATGAGGAAGTTGAAGCTAAGAATAAGAGGAAAGAGAGAGAAGAGAGTGAGGAGAGAGGAGAGAAGAGAGCTAAAGTTGGAGAAGGAAACAGAGAGGAAAAAAGAGAGAGGAGAAGATTTGGGGATAAGGCTAAAGAAGAAGAGGAAATTGAGTTCTCCAATGCCGCCAATAGTGGTGATCCAGTTCAAAATGTGAGTCCCCTAATTTTTATTTTAATTTTTTTTCTAAAATTTGCTTTTCTTGTTTGCTTCATTGATTTCATGTTTTCTCGATTGTTAGTTTATTTTGATTTCAAAAGTGAAAAAGCAAATAAGAATTTTAAAGAATTAAAACTATTAAAATGCATGAATTTTTTACTTCCATTTAGACTGAGTATGTTATAATTAGAATTTAGTTATGATTTTTTCTGCTAATTTCCTTTGTTTTGAAGCAAATTTCTAGGAAATAAAAAACAAATACTACAAAAGTAAGTAGTAAAATTAACAACTTTAATGGAATCTATTCTATATCTGTTGAAGTTTCTCTGTGTTTTTAATTTTATTTGGATTGTGGATTTTGGTAATATTTGGAGTATGAACCTTAAACTTGTTTTGTTGTTTTTATGCGGTTTTGCACCTATTTGAACATCTAATTCCCTTGATATTATGCATTTTTTTCAAATTGCTATTACTATAAAAGTGATTGTTGCATTATGATCTACATTCTGTTTGAAATTGTGGGGAATTATTATTGGTGCGTAAGTTGTGAAACTTGTTTGATGAATTTCTTTTTCCTAGTTCTTTCTTTGTGCTTCCGTTTAATATATAGCGGGAGTCATAATTGTTGCCTTCTTAAATTTGCTGCTAATTTGAGGCTTGTAGAAAGTGGAATGTTATAATATCACATGATTTGATTAGCTTATTGAGAACTTACTGGTCTTCCAATTCTTCCTATTGTTAAAATAATGCTTCACTGTTGTTGACTTGACTATATGATTACTTATGCATTGCTGGAAAGTTGAGATATTAGCTAATGCATCATGTGTTAGTATTGGATCTGAAATGTATAATAATGCGGAATATTATTAAAATTAAAATGTTATGTTTGCATATTGGTATCTGATTCAATGCAGTTATGTTGATATATTCTAATTAAAAGTTGCCTATTTTTTTTTGGTCTAAATTTCTAGCCTGTTGCGAAACTTTTAAGTGTACACTGATGTAAGTTTACTTTTTCCATGCCTGAAGGGTGTTGCTCAGGCATCATTACCAAAGACTGGACACCCACTTCCTACGAAGGTACCTTCCATTTCTACTGCTGAAAATAAAGCATATAGTATTACCAGATCTCATGAGGTTACTGGATCTAGTACAGATGGCTCTTCAGCTGCTGGGAAAAGTGGTGGAAGTCTCTCTCTTGATGCCTTAGCCAAAGCTAAAAAGGCTTTACAAATGCAGAAAGAATTAGCGGAGAAACTGAAGAAGATACCTTCAGTGAGTTCATCTTATTTCTTTTTTCATTTTGTCCTGAAGTTTTGAAAGCTGAAAAATATTCATGTTGAATTGTTATTGTTATGTGTAGTTGAACAAAGGCCCTAGCTCCAGTTCATCTGTTACTACTGGAACAGTTCAGGGACAGGTCCCATCAGTGACTGCTGCTATTGCTAGTGGACCATCAAGCTCATCAGTGCTTCCTCCTACCTCTGCAGCAGTAGCTTCTGTGAAGCCACCTACTAGTGTGATGGCTGCTGTTCCTGGCCTTGCATCAATACCCAATTTAGAAGCTGTTAAGCGTGCTCAAGAGCTGGCTGCTAAGATGGGATTCCGCCAGGACCCTCAGTTTGCTCCTCTAATAAACTTGTTCCCTGGCCAGGTGCAAGCAGATGTTCCAGTTCCTCAGAAACCTACCAAGGCACCTGTTCTCCGTGTTGATGCATTTGGTAGGGAAATTGATGAGCATGGTAACATCATTAATGTGACTAAACCAAGTAATCTTAGCACCCTTAAGGTTTGTGAAATTTGTAGTCTTGGTGCAATTATTGTTATGTTCCTACTTCCAGTGCAATTTGTGCAATTTTAAAGGCTGTTGTATAACTTGATCCATTCGATTTTTCAGGTCAACATTAACAAGCAAAAGAAAGACGCATTCCAGATCCTTAAACCTGAGCTTGAGGTGGATCCAGAATCAAATCCACATTTTGATGCAAGGATGGGGATCGATAAGAATAAGCTTCTTAGACCAAAAAGGATGACTTTTCAGTTTGTAGAGGAAGGGAAATGGTCAAAAGATGCTGAGATCATCAAATTGAAGGTATTAATTATTGTGTTTCTATCTCTTGCTTTGATTCTTCCATTAGTTGTTTGTCTGGTTTTGAGATTATTATCTATTCATTACAGAGTCAATTTGGAGAAGCAAAAGCAAAAGAGCTAAAGGCAAAGCAAGCACAATTGGCAAAGGCAAAGGCTGATATAAATCCAAATTTGATCGAGGTGTCTGAAAGAATTATAACGAAGGAGAAACTAAAAGACCCAATTCCTGAAATAGAGTGGTGGTCAGCTGATTTTTTTTTCATCATTGATTATCTTTAATTAATTAACTCACATAGGAGATATTAGTTAATCCAACGTGTCATCTAATTAAACTGAAACAATCCATGCTGCTGGTCTTATATGTGAGGAAAATTTATTTATTGCTGGAAATGCAGTTATCTATAATTGATGTTGTTTTAGTTTCTGCTTAGGCTATAACTATTGGGTTGCTTTTTCAATTACCCTTAAAAAGAGTTTATTTGGATATTATACGTTGAGTAAAAGTTTGGAACTCTTGCCATGTGAATTTTCTTGGTGATATTCAAGATGAGTTAAGGCCTGCAATACGCTACATCATATGTCTACAACCAAAAAGCTTCTTCATCTATTTTGTCTCATATGCAATATTCTTGTTTAAAAATTTAAAAGAGGCATTACAATTGCTAATTCATTTCTTCTTTTAGTGGTCCCTTTTCTTTTGTTGTCGATTGATTGATGAAATTTTTATTCTTGTATTTCAGGGATCTAGCTATTTTGGTTTCTGGTTCTTATGATGACATCACTGACGGTGTGCTGACTGAAGATAAACTGAAGAAGGAGAAGATCACTATTTATGTTGAACATCCTCGTCCAATTGAGCCTCCTGCTGAGCCAGCTCCTCCTCCACCTCAGCCCATGAAGCTAACAAAGAAGGAGCAGAAGAAACTTCGCACTCAGCGACGTCTGGCCCGGGAAAAGGATAAACAGGAGATGATTAGACAAGGCTTGATAGAACCTCCCAAGCCAAAAGTTAAGTTGAGCAATTTAATGAAAGTTCTAGGCTCTGAAGCTACCCAAGATCCTACTAAGCTTGAAATGGAAATCCGTAGTGCTGCTGCTGAGCGGGAGCAGGCTCACGTGGATAGGAACATTGCTCGCAAGCTTACCCCAGCTGAACGCCGTGAAAAGAAAGAGAGAAAGCTTTTTGACGACCCAAATACAGCAGAGACTATTGTTTCGGTTTACAGGATCAATGACCTCTCACATCCCAAGACCCGCTTTAAAGTTGATGTTAATGCCCAAGAAAACCGTTTGACTGGTTGCACTGTTATATCTGAGGGTATCAGTGTTGTGGTGGTGGAAGGTGGAAGCAAATCCATTAAGAGGTATGGGAAGCTTATGCTTAGGCGAATCAGCTGGGCTGAAGCTGTAAAAGAAGACGAGGCCGGAGATGAAGACGAAGAGAAACCTCCTAACAAGTGTGTGTTAGTCTGGCAAGGTAGCGTTGCGAAATCAAGTTTCAGCAAGTTTTCTGTTCATGAGTGCATCACTGAAGCTGCTGCAAAAAAGGTTTTTGCTGATGCCGGAGTGGCCCATTACTGGGACCTTGCGGTTAATTTCTCAGAGAATGAGTTCTGATCTTTAAAAGGTCATTTTCCAAGTTTTCCCCCCTACACAAGTTGAACAGCTTAACTCTTAATTTTATTACATCAATCAACGTATTGTTGTTATTAAGAACTACTTCATCGGTGCAAATGATAACAACTCTTGAATTAACTCAGTTCAATTGATCATGGTAGAAGCATTCGAGTAGATATCCTCCTAATTATATCAAAAAAGTCTTTAAAATGTTCAAAATGAAGTACAATTCGAATTTAGGTGATTTCCGATATTAATATTAATAAAAATTTAATAAATTCTAGAATGTCTATAAATATCATTAAATATTTCAAACTTAATCAGATTATTGTTTTTGTAAAAAAATATATTAAAGTTTATTAATTTTAAATCAAGATAACATGTATTGTATTTAATATAAAATAAATGTATTGTGATTTATATATTATTTTTAATAAAGATTACTTATAATATTAAAATTAAAATTTTTGTTAAAAAGAATGAGTTTTAATTAATTAAAAAAATACATTTAAAAAGGGTAAAAAAAAATTGTGGTTAAAAATTTTAAGTATATAATATTTTTATAAAAAATTATGATGAATAATTAAAATGTCTAATATATATATATATATTAGATAATAAAATATTAGAATATAAAGATAATAAAATAATTTTTTATATTAAACGTATTTTTTTATCATAAAAATACTTCTTAAAACAGTTTTTAGTTTGGGTTAAAAACTTAAACTTTTAAACTAAAAACTTATTATTTAATATTGCGTTTGGATAAAAAATTGCTTAAACTCAAATTATTTTCAACAATAATATTAAATGTGCTCTTACATTAATGAAAAAGTTAGGCATTGATTACATGTTACATGTAATAATTAGATGTTGAATATTTATTTTAATAAACTAGTGATATATAATAAATAATTAATTTTTTAAAAAATATAATTATTTAATATAATTTGAATGAAAATAATATATACAGACTTATAATAAATATAAATATTTATGCTCTAATTCAGGTTCCAAAAAATCAGGGACCCTTGCCATTGCCAGTTGGGGTTTTAAATTCGAACATGGTAAAATAAAAAGAAACTTTCAAAGTTGACCAAATTTGGCACCGGCTTTTATAAAGTGAATGCATTTAAGTTGAATCTACACTCTACAGAAAACTGGAGAAGGAAAAAAAAAATTGCAGGGGGACAAGTACAGATAACACAGCAGCTGTTTCCAACCTTTGAATTTTGCTGATGAATGAAAACAGAAAAATGATTTAAAACAGTTGAGAATACCGCTGCACTACCTCATGCCCATGCTGATATTCACAATTGTTTATGACCCAATCTTTTGTTTTGTTTTTTATTTTATTTTGTTTTATAATGCTGCAAATACCTCATGCCCATGCGAAATTCACAATTGTTTATGCCCCGACCTTTTTTTTTTTTTTAGTGACGAGGGGTTTTAAGTTTTATTCCATTTTTTTATTGGTTTAAGTGATTTTATTTATGTCAAATTTAATGAATTTATAATAAATTATTTTTTATAATTTTTTATTAAATTCGAATTCAAATAATAAAATAAAAAAAATCCTTTTTATCAATTGAATCAATTATCTCTTGTTTTTTTTTTTTTTTTTTTTTTTTTTGCTTCAAAGAAAATAAAAAAAAATTTTCACAGCCTTCACTTATAGGTATGAGTTAGCTTGATATTTGGTAAGAAGAGGTGGCTTATCTACATTTAACTACCAAATAATCCTCAAACCCCAAAAAAAAATTAAAAAAAATTGTGCTTTTTTTCTTCATTTTGCTGGTTTAAACCTCTTATATTTCCCTTTTGAGAAGACAAGGATTGAGTATCAGAAAATTAAACTTTCTTTTTTGGTTCAATTGTTTTGCCTTAAATTATTATGAATATTTAAATTTTCTTAAAATTTTCTGCTTCTGGAAGCCACAAGTTTTGTCCTTTCCTCTTTCCCAATTACCAAAATCATGGTCCTAACACATACTACTAAACTTTAAAAAAAAAAAAAATTGGGTTTTTTTTTGGCATCAATCATGAATCAACCATTTAAATACAAAATCATAATGATTTTAACAAATGTGAAATGTTATATAAATAATTTTAAATATAAAAAAACAAATGAAATGTGCATATCTATGGGTTTGAAAAGGCTTGTAAACTTATAAAGTTGTGAAGATGAGACAAAATTAGATCAAAGCAAAGTCTTTAAAAGTTTGATTTACTAACAATTCTGATTTTATTTTTGTTTTTGGCAAATATTAGAAAGTGAAGTACACATGACTTTGCCAAATTAATGAAAAATATTATAATACCTGCAATAATTTGGTAATTTCACTTTAGCAACACTTTTTCATGCTACATTTAATTAAGCTGAGTGGTTAGTGTGCCATTTCTGAACATCAAATGACATTTTCAAAAGAGAATATATAAAATAAAAGCAAGAAATCACCCACCTACTTGGTAAATTTTACTAATTACTATTACTAATTTTAGAAGTAGGGATTTGTCTTTTTAGGCTTACTTGATCATGTAACAACACTACCAAGAAATTGCAACTGTCAAAGCTTTGATAAATATATTAGGGCTAATGATTTTTTTTTTATGAAGATAAGAATACTTTTGCAAACCAAATAATAAAAAAGCTAAATGAGGGAAATGAGAATTATATTATATTTAATTAACAATAAAAATTAATATTAAATATGAGTTTAATATTTAATAAATTTAAAATTCAAATCTTAGCTCTAAAACCCATCTCCTTTGCTAAAGTATGAAATCTTTTATAAAAAAACCAATAACAACTAGTATTAAATTTCAATCCTTATGCATTAATGTTCTTTTTTGAAGTTTGAGTTAAACTCTCAAACTTAACTTTGATTGATAATAGCTCATGAATTAGTTTAAACTTTCAACAAATACTAGCCATCTAGGCATGAAAGCTTCACTCAAATAAAATTTATTTATAATTCAAGTTCTCATCATTAAGGGTGTAAACAAATGAAACTTTTAACGAATTATTCGTAAACATATTCCTTTTTTGTTTGTTTATATTTGTTTATTAAATTTAATAAATTATTTTGAATAATATTTTTATATTCATTTATTAAATGAACTAAATACGAATAAAAATTTATTTTGTTCGTTTATATTCATAAATAAATTTCATAAAAATTATTTAAAACTCGTTCATTTATATTCATTTGTTGTTTATTTGCTGTTTGTTTTTTAATAATATTAATAAAATTATATTTTTATTTTTACTCTAATCTTATTTTAAAATTCATTTATATTCATTTAAGATTTATTTATTTAAATTTATTTGATTATGATTAATTTATTATTAACGAATATATTCGTTTATATATATTCATAAATATATTCATTTAATATTTACGAACGAACTCATTAACGTAATTAAATTGAATATAAACCAAACTTAAATATTTTACTATTTAAACGACTTGAATTCGAATAAATAGAATAATATTTTTATCGAATAGAATCGAACCTAAATATTTTTTAAAAATAAATAAACAAATCATGAATATAAGTTTACCCAAATTTAATTCATTTATAGCCTTACCCATTCTTGTTTGCTTTCCAATTTCAAATTCAAAGCACCTTTTGTTTTCTCTTGTGAGCTAAGCTTTTTTCTGCAAACATTTAAACCTTAAATGCAAAGAAAATACTTTTTAAACCTTACATTTTTGTCTTTATTATTTATTATATAATTCATCTTTTATCTCAAAATCGTGATCTATGAAAAATGATTTAATTTTTTATTTAAAAAATTAAATAAATTTAAACTTACTATTTGAATTAAAAAAAATTATAATAATTATTGAATCAAATATTGGGGACGCCGAATTATTTAACTTTTAACCTTTTAATCTTTAGCCATCCACTTGGACTAGACAAAGCTTACGCCACAGTACAAAGCTTACGCCACAGTAGATAAACACCCAACCTAATTCCTCTGTACTAAAAAAAAAATTTTGCCACGTTTAATCATCCAACATTCAAAAGCCGTATCAACATCAATAACAACCGTCCACGTGTTCTACTCGCCTCCTTCCTAGAAAAGAAAAGCGTTTAGATTTCAGATTGGATGATTTAGGTGACCTTTCTCTTACCTCCCAATACAAACAGTATCAAGCAAATAATAATAATAATAGTAATACATAAAGTTATTAAATTATTTAATGATGATATGTTTTATTTTTTCAAAGGCCAAAAAAGGATAATATTTTTTTGAATTTATATTCTATGCATTTTATGTTATATATATACACAATAATATTCATAAAAAATTAATTTTAAACAAAATATAGTTGAAATTAACTTTTTAAAAAATATTATTACAAAATTCATTATCATTAAATAATATTTATACAATAATAATACATCAAATATAAAATTTTTCAATAATAATATTAGTAATTTAATCACCTGACCCTTATTATTTTCACATTAATTTTCAAATTCATATATATATATATATATATATTTATAGAATTCTCCAAACCCCAAATTACCCAAAGCCACAAGAGCCCTTTTTCTCTCTTCTTCTCTTGAAAACAGCTCTAACCGTAGCCTTTGGCCGATATTTTCAGGCAAAAAGGAATTAAAACGAAAAGCCCACAATGTCTCGTGTTGTAGCCGAAAATATATCGTCCGATAATAATAATACTTCCCAGTTTTTTCCTCATTCAATGGAGATTATTGCCGGCGAATTCTCAACCGCCACTGGATCTTTACCAACGCTTGGACAATTACTTAAACATGTCGGCGATGTAAGGAAAGAAAACACCGGCGACGAAACTCCGGTCCATGAAATTCTCGTCGATGCCACAGAGCGGCGGCCGATGCCATTTGTTCTTTCCTTTAACAACCTTACTTATAGTGTAAAGGTTCGCTGCAAGATGGAGCTGCCAGGGTTCTTGAGACGGAGGAATAGAAGAGCCGCCGCTTCCACCGTCGCCCGCAACCCACTTGCTGGAGATAGTTTATTTACCAGGACCAAGACCTTACTTGATGATATCTCCGGGGAGGCTCGAGATGGGGAGATACTCGCCGTGCTTGGAGCAAGTGGGTCGGGGAAATCGACGCTAATAGATGCTTTAGCTAATAGAATAGCTAAAGGAAGTTTGAAAGGGAACGTGACTTTAAACGGCGAAATTTTAGAGTCGCGGATGTTGAAAGTGATTTCAGCTTATGTTATGCAAGATGATTTGCTTTTTCCAATGCTTACTGTCGAAGAAACCTTAATGTTTGCTGCTGAGTTTCGACTTCCGCGTACTTTGTCGAAATCCAAGAAGAAAACGAGAGTTCAAGCTTTGATTGATCAACTAGGCTTAAGAAACGCAGCTAAAACTGTTATTGGTGATGAAGGTCATCGTGGTGTTTCTGGTGGAGAGCGTCGTCGTGTATCAATCGGAATTGATATAATTCATGACCCCATTATTCTGTTCTTGGATGAGCCTACATCAGGGCTTGATTCGACCAGTGCTTTCATGGTGGTGAAGGTTTTACAGAGGATAGCTCAGAGTGGAAGCATTGTTATAATGTCAATTCATCAACCAAGTTATAGAATTCTTGGATTGCTTGACAGATTGATATTTTTGTCCCGTGGACAAACTGTTTATAGTGGTTCACCGACAAACCTGCCGCTATATTTCTCCGAGTTCGGGCATCCGATACCGGAGAATGAGAACAAAACTGAGTTTGCTCTCGACTTAATCCGGGAACTCGAAGGATCTCCGGGAGGAACAAAAAGTTTGGTCGAATTCAACAAGTCATGGCAAAGCATGAAGCATACAAGAGACCCTGAGCCAGACCAGCTTGGTTTGTCCCTAAAAGAAGCAATTAGCGCCAGTATTTCTAGAGGTAAACTTGTCCCAGGTGCAACCAATGATGTCAGTTCAACTTCCTTGGTTCCAAGATTTGCAAATCCTTTTTGGAAAGAAATGGTGGTGTTGTCCAACAGGTCGATCTTGAACTCAAGGCGAATGCCGGAGTTATTTGGCATCCGTTTGGGAGCAGTTTTAGTAACGGGGTTCATTTTAGCAACGGTATTTTGGCAGCTTGATAATTCACCAAAAGGGGCACAAGAAAGACTAGGGTTTTTCGCTTTTGCAATGTCAACGACGTTTTACACTTGTGCCGACGCTCTGCCAGTTTTTCTCCAAGAAAGGTACATTTTCATGAGAGAAACTGCTTACAACGCTTACAGGAGATTATCTTATGTTATATCAAATGCGTTGGTAGTTTTACCAGGGCTGATTTGCTTATCAGTTGCTTTCGCGGCGACGACATTTTGGGCCGTAGGCCTTGATGGTGGATTTTCAGGATTCTTATTCTATTTGTTGATCATGTTTGCTTCATTTTGGTCCGGAAGTTCATTCGTCACATTTCTATCCGGTGTCGTTCCACATGTGATGTTGGGTTACACAATCGTCGTCGCCATTTTAGCCTATTTCTTACTCTTTAGCGGCTTTTTTATCAACCGTGACCGAATCCCAGCCTATTGGATTTGGTTCCATTACTTATCCCTTGTCAAATACCCATATGAAGCAGTTTTACAAAATGAATTTGATAATCCCACAAAATGTTTTGTAAGAGGCACTCAAATTTTTGACAATTCACCACTTAGAGAAGTTCCAGCCCCTATGAAAGTGAGATTATTGCAGGCAATGAGCAATACATTGGGGATGAGGATTACCAGCTCAACATGTTTGACTACAGGGTCGGATATTTTGAAACAAGAAGGGATAACAGATTTGAGCAAATGGAATTGCTTGTGGATTACTGTGGCTTGGGGATTCTTGTTCAGGATTTTGTTTTATTTCTCTTTGTTATTGGGAAGCAAAAACAAGAGAACATGAAGAAAAAAAAAAAAAAACCCAAACAGGTGAGGAATTAAGCTTGTGGTTGGTGTAAGAACTGAATTTGGCAGGGAAAGGATGATGTAATTTGTCTGTTTCTTTTTGTTTTTAAGCTTAATTTCTTCAATTGGCTTTGTAATTTGATTGTTGATAGAGCTGAGTTGATCAGATTCTGGTGTAAAACTGTTGCATATATATTAAATGGAAAATAATTAATTTCCCATTCATTAATCTTTATTTCTTTCATTAGTTGTTATAAAATAAATCACAATTTATAATTTTTTAATTAATTTCCATTCTTTTCGAACTAATGGTAAGATTGTGTTTCAACTGTTGCTATGTTTTTTTCCTTCATGGCTTTTGGCTTTCAGTACATATTTCTTGCTTGGTTTTTGCATGGCTTTTGTTTTGGATACAAGTAGGTAAACAAATTCCAACATAAACTATAATTTTAAATTTGTTTGTATCACTTTCGTTGAAGGACATTTTGCTGTTCTTTTTTGCATAATCTAAAACAGCAGGTAGTGAACATTTGATGAAAACTAATGACTTTTTCTTTTTAATTTAAGGAAGACTAGAATCCTAATCTAATTGGATTAAATGTTTGTATGAAAAAAATTAATAACACATATGCAACGCTTTTAGTATTTTTTGACTAGATTTGTTAATTTTAAAAATGATACGAAAATTATATAAACATAGATATGAAAGTAATATGATTTAAAATTTAAAAAAAAATTATATATGATCATTTGACAAAATCTAAGAAAAATATATATATCGTTTTTGATGTATCAAATATATATATATATATATATATATGAATTGTTGGTGTGCTTTTGACCAACACCTGAAATAGATGATCTGATGCACATAATCAATGGGAAACTGAGAATTATTAGTTGAAAAAGGCCTGAATAATACACTTTTTCACATGGAGAAGTGTATGGTTTGCAATGTTCTTTAATTTTTCAGCCGTAACTTAATTTGACTTTTGTTCACCAATATTTTAAGTTTCATTTTCTCAACCTTTTTTCAGGCTTCGATGAAGGAAGCCTACTTTCAAACTTGTTTCATTCTATTCTATAAATGCATATGAATTTGCCATTTATTTAGTTTGGTAGCCTAATTTTATCTTTTTCTTTTGACACTAAATAATTGTGAAGGCCAAGCAGTTTCCTGTTTCGTAGGGTTTCCATACTATTTTTTCTTCTTTATTCCTTGCTGGTTACTCTCTCCAATGTTTGTTCAACAAGAAATTGCAAAGATACACATTAAATTGTTTTTTTTTTTTTTTTTTTGGGGGGGGGGGGGGGGTTAAGAAATAGCAGTAGAAATTAAACCAATCTACTACCCATTAATGCAAGGCATTCAACTTTGAAAACCGGTGAAATATTACCTAACACGTATTGCATTCATCAATTCCATTTATTGCATGAGTTGTTGCTGTTTTACTATGTTTAGCAAGCTTGTTTTAATGCTCATATGAATTTGCAGTGACATCAAGTGAAAGAAGAAAAGTTTTGTTAATTTTTAGATAAAAATAATGAAATTTAAATATTTCATGGATTTTGTTAATGTAAATAATAATTTTCTGTTAATTATGTTGTTTTGTATTAAAAAATCAACAAAAAATTGAAAGTATAATAACACAATTCAAAAAAATCAAAGTATAAAAACAAAATTTGTCATGAATCAATCTGAAACTTAATTCAATTGATTTATGTAATCATCCTTAATAGGTAACATTTAACAAATTTAATATTTAAATTTCAATGCATGCAATTTTTTTCTTTTCTTCAAATTACAACCTCTTATATATATATATATATATATATATATATATAAAGTTCCTCATGGATGCGATAGTAGGGTGACACATTTAGTCTTAATTCCAAAATATATGTATATATATAGTTTAGGAAAAATTTGGTATACCATAGAGATCTTGGGAAATTATTGGAGTAGCACTCAATTGATTTGTTTGTTTGTGATTTTTTGTTCAAATCTTATTGATGATCATCCTTTTTGGGTATTAATCAATTTTGAATGTACGAATTTTATGGGATCATCACATGTTATTGCTCCTTTTTCAATTCTCTCAAATCTACTGGCTTGTTCTTGCTCCATGATTCTTGTCTGTGTCCTGGTATTGTATGAATGACGAGTAGGTTGGACCGAAATTTTTGATGGGCGAGCTATTCTTGAACCTTTATTACCACAAAGTTTTTGTTTTGAGAAAAAAAAAAATTAGAATGTTTATGTGTTGAAAAATGATGCATATGATGCATGAATGCAAGTGGGAGATATTTGCTTTTGGACGAACTTCAACATTAGAAATTTTTATTGATCCCATACAACTGTTATTACATAGGTTTTAACATCCTAGAGTTATATCCATAAAAGCGTTTGACTTGCGCATAATGGTCTTTCGTCTCATCTAGAAAGTTCACTAGGCGCTGTCCATATTCTCCTATGGGATTGACTTCTTTTCTTAATGCTTCTACCTTTTCAACCATCTCCCATGCTTTCTTCACTGCCTTGCAAACTTGATTAGTCAAGTGATCTATGTACTGTTGCCTCCCTAGGCTTTCTGCCTTCCATCTCATGTGGGCATCCCTCTCTGAATCACATGTAAAGATCCAATCTTTTTCCCTTCTATGCCACTCATCTATCATTACTGAAATATGGCTCTTGTGGTCTTGTAGTTCTATCTCTAACCCTTGGATCACCTGGTGAAGTGATTCTTTTTCATTCAGTACTTCAAAATGCTTTCTTCTCTCTTTTGCAAGCATGACTTTCAACCTTTCCTTTTCATTTTGGCATTCCACCAATCTTGCTGAAGTTGTAGAGTATAATCCCTTCCAATTCTGACATTCTTGAAAAATTCTGGTGGTCTCCTCTTGCTTTTCTTGAGCTTTGCCCTTCCATTGGTTTATTCCCTCTCGGAGTTCATCCATTTCTCGTTGTCGACTAAGGTAAGACTTGGTAACTTTTTCAGTTTTGAATTGAACTCGTAGCCTCTTATTTTCTTGGTGTAGATTTTTCAAATCACTATTAGCCTGATCCCGCTCTTTTATGACTTTTTCTAATCTGCTCCCTTGTATCTCCGCTTCATATTTCAATTGCCCTACCTTCTCGCGAAGTCTCAAATTCTCCCTTCTTATTTCTTCTTTTTCAGCTTCTAATTCTTTCTTGATAAGCTCAACTTCTGATAATTGCACTTCTTCTGAAAGATTAACCAATTGATATGAGCTATCATCTGGAGGGAGTACTATATCTCTAAGGCGCATTGCTTTCCAAATCTGGTAATCAAAAGTGACTTTGTCGATGAGAGGCCCTAACCTCATTCTTTGTGTTCTCTTCCATGCTTGGATCAACTGCTCTGGGATTCTTGATGGATTCGATTCTCCGTAAATGAATTCTACTTGGACCAGGCCATGAGTAGCAGGAACAAACTGTTTCGCACCAAATTGCCTAAGTACCATCAATGGAGCGTAGCTTACAACACCCCATAGCCCTAATAACGGAATCCATGGCTCATTTCCTCCACGATACAACAAGGGCACACGAGACATCCAAGGCGCCATCCATTCAATTTTATCCCCAGTAAGCTTTCGCAAGAAAAGGACCCATTCTTCCTTAGTCTTTAACGTCGGCCATTGGCTTTTACAAAACTCTTCGATTGGTGCCTTGTTTCGAAGATATGGTTTTGAAAATGCACTCTTCCCACATTTGAAATGACTTCTGACCCATATATACAATAGAGATGCACATCCTATGAATCGTCCTTTCCCCTTTCGTCGACAGAAATTCAATGATCTGATAGTTTCGGCTAGGACTGCTGGAGCAGGATTAATTGCCTGGGTTTTGATTTGCTCGAAAAAGTCTACCACAGTTATCTCAATATAACCCAAAGTCTTTGGAAAGATTATCATGCCATACAATGCTAGAGCAAACACATCCATACCTTGATCGTTATCCAAATGCTCCTGAATGAAGTTTCGGAGAAAGTCCCAACGAATGCCGAGATGTTCACCTTTAGACTTCACAAAAGAATCAATGGTTTCTACCTTAACCCCCATAAGCTTGGCTAACTTTTTACGGTAACCTGATTTTGGCTTTCGAGTAAACACCTTATCCGGACATTGTAGTTCTATCCCGAGCAAAATCGAATACTCCTCGATAGTTGGCACCAAATCTTCCTGATTAAAGGTGAAACATCTATATGATGGATCCCAAAACTGTATAGTTGCTTTGACCAGCTGTTCATCAATCACTATTGAAATGAGGGATGCAATCTGCCCATACTTTTTGCAAAAGCTTTCTTTTCTTTCCTCACTTAATTGACCCCAGATAGCAGCTAACTCTTTTAAATCATTCTGTGTGAGATCTAAATGCACTTTCTCGGGTAACTCAGACACATAACTGGTAGGCAAACAATCTCCATTCTTTTGTTGAGCCTCTTTTGACCAGACATGTACTTCATTATACGACTCACATGGCACATTAACCGAGGATGAGCAAATCTGTAGTTCTATGGGATCCATGAAACTTCTTAGGAGAAATGTGTCCTTGAGCAAATATCTCGATGCAAAACTGTATGATATGATTAATGCAAAATTGAGTTAGTGTGATTTGAAAAAAAACATTTTTTTGTTTTTTTTGTTTTTTTAATGTTTTTGAGATTTTTTTTTTGTTTCGTATTACACACAACTTTTATTCTTAGGTACTTTCTAAGAGAAGGTGGACGGGGCTCTACATAAGGTTGGTTTCCTAGGCTTATTATATGCTGGGTTTGGATTGACAGGGTCTAAAGGTTCCCAAATTGTTCCTCACTGTCGTCCATATTGGACTAGTAAGGCACCCCGATCCTCACGGAAAGGGTTCAATTCGAGTGAAAGTATTTCGCTTGCCATTGCGGAGGTTATCACCTCACGAGAGCATAGGTACTTTACTTCCTCCTATAAAGGACGGAGCCCGGGTATAGAGCTCATGTATGAGATGCATCGTGCCATTGTGTGCAAAATATATCCTAATTTATTGAAAGCAATATATAAAATAAAACATAAGAGGCATAGTAAGATAAATGTATGTGAATTTTTTTGCTTTTTATTGTTGATTTGTTTTGTTTTGTTTGGTTTTTCTTTTTTACCTTTTTTTTTACTAAGAAATTGATTAAGACTATTTAAATCAAAATTTGAGGATAACAAGTAGTTAATTTTGGCCTGACTCTCGAAAACAAAAGGCTTCCCCAGTGGAGTCGCCAAGCTGTCGTAACGGTTTTGTGTCCGCCCGACGAATTTGGAAACGAAATAAAAAATAACGGAGTCGCCACCAATCTTTTTTGGCTAGGTGCGATTGGCCACCTATTAAAACATATCCTTTTAATGAAATCTTAAAATTAATTAAAATTTATTAAAAAGATAATTTTACGGTCTGCGAAACAGTCTGGGTTCGGGAGTCGATTACGCGTGGGGAAGGATTAGCACCCCCACAACGCCCGTTAAAAAACGGTACCAATTAACAACGTGTTATCCTTTGATTTTGATACAAACAGTCTTATTTTCAGTATTCGAAAAATAATTTCTTTGATTTTTATTTATTAAAATTATTCTCGAGAAAAATAAATCAAAACCTTTTTATTGAAATAATTCTTAAAATGTTCCAGTACGTTGGTAACATTAAAAGAACTCTTTCTCACCTAGAGATTTCTTAAAGCATCTCTACTCGGAATACTTTTAGAATCTCATCTTTGGAGGTCTAAATTTACTTTTCGTAAGAAATTATGTTATGCATGCCATGCAAAATATTTTCGTGTTTATGCACACATTTTATTCTCATTCAAAAATTTTATTAATTATTTTATTAATTTTATTAATTTTAATTAAAATTTTGAAGAAAAAAGGAATTTAATCATATTGAAGATTTTCTATAAATATTCCAATACGCTGGTAATATTTTACAAAAAATCTTCTCACTTAGAGATTTCTTAAAGCATCTCTACTCGGAATACTTTTAGAATCTCATCATTGGATTAAATTTCTTTTCTTCTTATTTTTATTACTTATATTTTTTATTATATTCATTAATTTTTATTTATTATTCTTAAAAAAAGAAAACCTTTACTGTATTGAAAAATTTTTATAAATACTCCAATACGCTGGTAGTACTTAAAAAAATCTTCTCACCTAGAGATTTCGTAGGCATCACTACTCGGAATACCTTTGAATCTCATCATCGGATAAAAATTTCCTCTTCTCTTATTTTTTATTAGTTATATTTTAATTTATTAATCAATTTTTATTTATTATTTTTTTAAAAAAAGAAAATCTTTACTGTATTGAAAATTTTTTTATAAATACTCCAATACGCTGGTAGTATTTTAAAAAAAATCTTCTCACCTAGAGATTTCGTAGGCATCACTACTCGGAATACCTTTGAATCTCATCGTCGGATAAAAATTTCCTTTTTCTTTCATTTTTTTACTACTTTAGTATTATTATTAAATTTATTTTTTATGTTATTGTTTTTAAAGTTTATTCTAAAAAACAACATAATTATATAAAAAAATTATTTAACCACAATTTCATTAATTAGTCTAACAAATATAGATATTTTAATATGCATAAATATTAATAAAATAATACTTAAAAAATAAGAAAAATTCAAAAAAAAAAAAATTTTTTTTTTACCTGAACCGGACCGGTCAACGGTCCGGTCAACTCCTGGTTCGGTTCGGCGGTTCGGTTCGGTCTGGTTGGTTCGGTCCGGCGGTTCAGTTCGATCTGGTTGGTTTGGTCCGGCGGTTCGGTTCGGTCCAGTCAGACCGGTCAGAGATGATAAAGGCAGCGGGTCGCGGGTCGGGTGCGCGGACCCCGGGTCGGGTCGCGGGTTGACGCGCGGATCCTCCTTGGCTGAAACGGCGTCGTTTTGGGTCTTTATCTAAACGACGTCGTTTTGAGATTTTGCTTTACTATATATAGCTGAAGATTTTTTTTTTTGGTTCATTTGGCTTCTGTTTCAGAAAAAAAAGGGAGAGTGGGAGAGAGAGAGCTCTGGGGGAGAGGTCGTCGGTCGGTTGCCGGAGCACCGTGCCGGCCGCCGTCTGGCTCGCCGCCGACAGTCTTGGACGGTGGTTTCCGATGACCGGGAAAGGTGAAAATTCT
>NW_019167926.1:7609755-7667901 GCF_002303985.1 Durio zibethinus | reverse complement strand
GATTCGGTCACGGTTGATAAAAAAGCCGCTAAAGAGTAAGAAATAGGCTAAAATGGCAACGACGATAGTGTAACCCAACATCACATGTGGAACGATACCGGATAGAAATGTGACGAATGAACTTCCGGACCAGAATGAAGCAAACATGATCAACAAATAGAATAAGAATCCTGAAAATCCACCATCAAGGCCTACGGCCCAAAATGTCGTCGCCGCAAAAGCAACTGATAAGCAAATCAGCCCTGGTAAAACTACCAACGCATTTGATATAACATAAGATAATCTCCTGTAAGCGTTGTAAGCAGTTTCTCTCATGAAAATGTACCTTTCTTGGAGAAAAACTGGCAGAGCGTCGGCACAAGTGTAAAACGTCGTTGACATTGCAAAAGCGAAAAACCCTAGTCTTTCTTGTGCCCCTTTTGGTGAATTATCAAGCTGCCAAAATACCGTTGCTAAAATGAACCCCGTTACTAAAACTGCTCCCAAACGGATGCCAAATAACTCCGGCATTCGCCTTGAGTTCAAGATCGACCTGTTGGACAACACCACCATTTCTTTCCAAAAAGGATTTGCAAATCTTGGAACCAAGGAAGTTGAACTGACATCATTGGTTGCACCTGGGACAAGTTTACCTCTAGAAATACTGGCGCTAATTGCTTCTTTTAGGGACAAACCAAGCTGGTCTGGCTCAGGGTCTCTTGTATGCTTCATGCTTTGCCATGACTTGTTGAATTCGACCAAACTTTTTGTTCCTCCCGGAGATCCTTCGAGTTCCCGGATTAAATCGAGAGCAAACTCAGTTTTGTTCTCATTCTCCGGTATCGGATGCCCGAACTCGGAGAAATATAGCGGCAGGTTCGTCGGTGAACCACTATAAACAGTTTGTCCACGGGACAAAAATATCAATCTGTCAAGCAATCCAAGAATTCTGTAACTTGGTTGATGAATTGACATTATAACAATGCTTCCACTCTGAGCTATCCTCTGTAAAACCTTCACCACCATGAAAGCACTGGTCGAATCAAGCCCTGATGTAGGTTCATCCAAGAACAGAATAATGGGGTCATGAATTATATCAATTCCGATTGATACACGACGACGCTCTCCACCAGAAACACCACGATGACCTTCATCACCAATAACAGTTTTGGCTGCGTTTCTTAAGCCTAGTTGATCAATCAAAGCTTGAACTCTCGTTTTCTTCTTGGATTTCGACAAAGTACGCGGAAGTCGAAACTCAGCAGCAAACATTAAGGTTTCTTCGACAGTAAGCATTGGAAAAAGCAAATCATCTTGCATAACATAAGCTGAAATCACTTTCAACATCCGGGACTCTAAAATTTCGCCGTTTAAAGTCACGTTCCCTTTCAAACTTCCTTTAGCTATTCTATTAGCTAAAGCATCTATTAGCGTCGATTTCCCCGACCCACTTGCTCCAAGCACGGCGAGTATCTCCCCATCTCGAGCCTCCCCGGAGATATCATCAAGTAAGGTCTTGGTCCTGGTAAATAAACTATCTCCAGCAAGTGGGTTGCCGGCGACGGTGGAAGCGGCGGCTCTTCTATTCCTCCGTCTCAAGAACCCTGGCAGCTCCATCTTGCAGCGAACCTTTACACTATAAGTAAGGTTGTTAAAGGAAAGAACAAATGGCATCGGCCGCCGCTCTGTGGCAATTGACGAGAATTTCATGGACCGGAGTTTTCGTCGCCGGTGTTTTCTTTCCTTACATCGCCGACATGTTTAAGTAATTGTCCAAGCGTTGGTAAAGATCCAGTGGCGGTTGAGAATTCGCCGGCAATAATCTCCATTGAAATGAGGAAAAAACTGGGAAGTATTATTATTATCGGACGTATATTTTTCGGCTACAACACGAGACATTGTGGGCTTTTCGTTTTAATTCCTTTTTGCCTGAAAATATCGGCCAAAGGCTACGGTTAGAGCTGTTTTCAAGAGAAGAAGAGAGAAAAAGGGCTCTTGTGGCTTTGGGTAATTTGGGGTTTGGAGAATTCTATAAATATATATATATATATATAAATATATATGAATTTGAAAATTAATGTGAAAATAATAAGGGTCAGGTGATTAAATTACTAATATTATTATTGAAAATTTTATATTTGATGTATTATTATTATATAAATATTATTTAATGATAATGAATTTTGTAATAATATTTTTTAAAAAGTTAATTTCAACTATATTTGTTTAAAATTAATTTTTTATGAATATTATTGTGTATATATATAACATAAAATGCATAGAATATAAATTCAAAAAAATATTATCCTTTTTTGGCCTTTGAAAAAATAAAACATATCATCATTAAATAATTTAATAATTTTATGTATTACTATTATTATTATTATTTGCTTGATACTGTTTGTATTGGGAGGTAAGAGAAAGGTCACCTAAATCATCCAATCTGAAATCTAAACGCTTTTCTTTTCTAGGAAGGAGGCAAGTAGAACACGTGGACGGTTGTTATTGATGTTGATACGGCTTTTGAATGTTGGATGATTAAACGTGGCAAAAATTTTTTTTAGTACAGAGGAATTAGGTTGGGTGTTTATCTACTGTGGCGTAAGCTTTGTCTAGTCCAAGTGGATGGCTAAAGATTAAAAGGTTAAAAGTTAAATAATTCGGCGTCCCCAATATTTGATTCAATAATTATTATAATTTTTTTAATTCAAATAGTAAGTTTAAATTTATTTAATTTTTTAAATAAAAAATTAAATCATTTTTCATAGATCACGATTTTGAGATAAAAGATGAATTATATAATAAATAATAAAGACAAAAATGTAAGGTTTAAAAAGTATTTTCTTTGCATTTAAGGTTTAAATGTTTGCAGAAAAAAACTTAGCTCACAAGAGAAAACAAAAGGTGCTTTGAATTGAAATTGGAAAAGCAAACAAGAATGGGTAAGGCTATAAATGAATTAAATTTGGGTAAACTTATATTTATGATTTGTTTATTTATTTTTAAAAAATATTTAGGTTCGATTCTATTCGATAAAAATATTATTCTATTTATTCGAATTCAAGTCGTTTAAATAGTAAAATATTTAAGTTTGGTTTATATTCAATTTAATTACGTTAATGAGTTCGTTCGTAAATATTAAATGAATATATTCATGAATATATATAAACGAATATATTCGTTAATAATAAATTAATTATAATCAAATAAATTTAAATAAATAAATCTTAAATGAATATAAATGAATTTTAAAATAAGATTAGAGTAAAAATAAAAATATAATTTTATTAATATTATTAAAAAACAAACAGCAAATAAACAACAAATGAATATAAATGAACGAGTTTTAAATAATTTTTATGAAGTTTATTTATGAATATAAACGAACAAAATAAATTTTTATTCGTATTTAGTTCATTTAATAAACGAATATAAAAATATTATTCAAAATAATTTATTAAATTTAATAAACAAATATAAACTAACAAAAAAGGAATATGTTTACGAATAATTCGTTAAAAGTTTCATTTGTTTACACCCTTAATAATGAGAACTTGAATTATAAATAAATTTTATTTGAGTGAAGCTTTCATGCCTAGATGGCTAGTATTTGTTGAAAGTTTAAACTGATTCATGAGCTATTATCAATCAAAGTTAAGTTTGAGACTTCAAAAAAGAACATTAATGCATAAGGATTGAAATTTAATACTAGTTGTTATTGTTTTTTTTATAAAAGATTTCATACTTTAGCAAAGGAGATGGGTTTTAGAGCTATATTGAATTTTAAATTTATTAAATATTAAACTCAGATTTTAATATTAATTTTTATTGTTAATTAAATATAATATAATTCTCATTTCCCTCATTTAGCTTTTTTATTATTTGGTTTGCAAAAGTATTCTTATCTTCATAAAAAAAAAAATCATTAGCCCTAATATATTTATCAAAGCTTTGACAGTTGCAATTTCTTGGTAGTGTTGTTACATGATCAAGTAAGCCTAAAAAGACAAGTCCTTACTTCTAAAATTAGTAATAGTAATTAGTAAAATTTACCAAGTAGGTGGGTGATTTCTTGCTTTTATTTTATATATTCTCTTTTGAAAATGTCATTTGATGTTCAGAAATGGCACACTAACCACTCAGCTTAATTAAATGTAGCATGAAAAAGTGTTGCTAAAGTGAAATTACCAAATTATTGCAGGTATTATAATATTTTTCATTAATTTGGCAAAGTCATGTGTACTTCACTTTCTAATATTTGCCAAAAACAAAAATAAAATCAGAATTGTTAGTAAATCAAACTTTTAAAGACTTTGCTTTGATCTAATTTTGTCTCATCTTTACAACTTTATAAGTTTACAAGCCTTTTCAAACCCATAGATATGCACATTTCATTTGTTTTTTTATATTTAAAATTATTATATAACATTTCACATTTGTTAAAATCATTATGATTTTGTATTTAAATGGTTGATTCATGATTGATGCCAAAAAAAAACCCAATTTTTTTTTTTTTTTAAAAGTTTAGTAGTATGTGTTAGGACCATGATTTTGGTAATTGGGAAAGAGGAAAGGACAAAACTTGTGGCTTCCAGAAGCAGAAAATTTTAAGAAAATTTAAATATTCATAATAATTTAAGGCAAAACAATTGAACCAAAAAAGAAAGTTTAATTTTCTGATACTCAATCCTTGTCTTCTCAAAAGGGAAATATAAGAGGTTTAAACCAGCAAAATGAAGAAAAAAAAGCACAATTTTTTTTAATTTTTTTAATTTTTTTTTGGGGTTTGAGGATTATTTGGTAGTTAAATGTAGATAAGCCACCTCTTCTTACCAAATATCAAGCTAACTCATACCTATAAGTGAAGGCTGTGAAAATTTTTTTTTTATTTTCTTTGAAGAAAAAAAAAAAAAAAAAACAAGAGATAATTGATTCAAGTGATAAAAAGAATTTTTTTTATTTTGTTATTTGAATTCGAATTTAATAAAAAATTATAAAAAATAATTTATTATAAATTCATTAAATTTGACATAAATAAAATCACTTAAACCAATAAAAAAATGAAATAAAACTTAAAACCCCTTGTCACTAAAAAAAAAAAAAAACGGTCGAGGCATAAACAATTGTGAATATCCCATGGGCATGAGGTATTTGCAGCATTAAAAAAAAAAAAAAAAAAAGATTGGGTCATAAACAATTGTGAATATCAGCATGGGCATGAGGTAGTGCAGCAGTATTCTCAACTGTTTTAAATCATTTTTCTGTTTTCATTCATCAGCAAAATTCAAAGGTTGGAAACAGCTGCTGTGTTATCTGTACTTGTTCCCCTGCAATTTTTTTTTCCTTTATAAAAGCCGGTGCCAAATTTGGTCAACTTTGAAAGTTTCTTTTTATTTTACCATGTTCGAATTTAAAACCCCAACTGGCAATGGCAAGGGTCCCTGATTTTTTGGAACCTGAATTAGAGCATAAATATTTGTATTTATTATAAGTCTGTATATATTATTTTCATTCAAATTATATTAAATAATTATATATTTTTTAAATTAATTATTTATTATATATCACTAATTTATTAAAATAAATATTCAACATCTAATTATTACATGTAACATGTAATCAATGCTTAACTTTTTCATTAATGTAAGAGCACATTTAATATTATTGTTGAAAATAATTTGAGTTTAAGCAATTTTTTATCCAAACGCAATATTAAATAATAAGTTTTTAGTTTAAAAGTTTAAGTTTTTAACCCAAACTAAAAACTCTTTTAAGAAGTATTTTTATGATAAAAAAATACGTTTAACATAAAAAAATTATTTTATTATCTTTATATTCTAATATTTTATTATCTAATATATATATTTTAGAGATTTTAATTATTCATCATAATGTTTTATAAAAATATTATATACTTAAAATTTCTAACCACTTTTTTGTCACACTTTTTAAATGTACTTTTTTTTAATTAGTTAAAACTCATAATTTTTAACAAAAAAATTTTAAATTTTTATTCTGATGATGATCACTTTTTAAAATCATCTCGAATATATAATTTACAATCACTTATTTTATATTATTAAATACAACACATTTTATCTTGATTTAAAAAATTGAACAACTTATTTACTCCATATTTTTCTTGCAAAAAAACAATAATGCTGAATTAATCTTAAAATATTTAAGATATTTATAGACACTATCAAAGTTTATTAAATTTTTATTAATATTAATATGCGGAAACATCACCTAACATTCTGACATTGTCCGAACTTCATCCCTTTTTGGAACATTCTTAAAGACACTTTTTTTATATTAATATGGAGGATTCTACTTTCGGAGTGCTCTACACATGATCTTGCACCAACGAGTTAATTAACAAAGAAGATTGGTTGAACAATTGCACCGATGAAGTAGTTCTTAATAACAACAATACGTTGATTGACGTAATAAAATTAAGAGTTAAGCTGTTCAACTTGTGTAGGGGGGAAAACTTGGAAAATGACCTTTTAAAGATCAGAACTCATTCTCTGAGAAATTAACCGCAAGGTCCCAGTAATGGGCCACTCCGGCATCAGCAAAAACCTTTTTTGCAGCAGCTTCAGTGATGCACTCATGAACAGAAAACTTGCTGAAACTTGATTTCGCAACGCTACCTTGCCAGACTAACACACACTTGTTAGGAGGTTTATCTTCGTCTTCATCTCCGGCCTCCTCTTCTTTTACAGCTTCAGCCCAGCTGATTCGCCTAAGCATAAGCTTCCCATACCTCTTAATGGATTTGCTTCCACCTTCCACCACCACAACACTGATACCCTCAGATATAACGGTGCAACCAGTCAAACGGTTTTCTTGGGCATTAACATCAACTTTAAAGCGGGTCTTGGGATGTGAGAGGTCATTGATCCTGTAAACCGAAACAATAGTCTCTGCTGTATTTGGGTCGTCAAAAAGCTTTCTCTCTTTCTTTTCACGGCGTTCAGCTGGGGTAAGCTTGCGAGCAATGTTCCTATCCACGTGAGCCTGCTCCCGCTCAGCAGCAGCACTACGGATTTCCATTTCAAGCTTAGTAGGATCTTGGGTAGCTTCAGAGCCTAGAACTTTCATTAAATTGCTCAACTTAACTTTTGGCTTGGGAGGTTCTATCAAGCCTTGTCTAATCATCTCCTGTTTATCCTTTTCCCGGGCCAGACGTCGCTGAGTGCGAAGTTTCTTCTGCTCCTTCTTTGTTAGCTTCATGGGCTGAGGTGGAGGAGGAGCTGGCTCAGCAGGAGGCTCAATTGGACGAGGATGTTCAACATAAATAGTGATCTTCTCCTTCTTCAGTTTATCTTCAGTCAGCACACCGTCAGTGATGTCATCATAAGAACCAGAAACCAAAATAGCTAGATCCCTGAAATACAGCAATAAAAATTTCATCAATCAAACGACAACAAAAGAAAAGGGACCACTAAAAGAAGAAATGAATTAGCAATTGTAATGCCTCTTTTAAATTTTTAAACAAGAATATTGCATATGAGACAAAATAGATGAAGAAGCTTTTTGGTTGTAGACATATGATGTAGCGTATTGCAGGCCTTAACTCATCTTGAATATCACCAACAAAATTCACATGGCAAGAGTTCCAAACTTTTACTCAACGTATAATATCCAAATAAACTCTTTTTAAGGGTAATTGAAAAAGCAACCCAATAGTTATAGCCTAAGCAGAAACTAAAACAACATCAATTATAGATAACTGCATTTCCAGCAATAAATAAATTTTCCTCACATATAAGACCAGCAGCATGGATTGTTTCAGTTTAATTAGATGACACGTTGGATTAACTAATATCTCCTATGTGAGTTAATTAATTAAAGATAATCAATGATGAAAAAAAATCAGCTTACCACCACTCTATTTCAGGAATTGGGTCTTTTAGTTTCTCCTTCGTTATAATTCTTTCAGACACCTCGATCAAATTTGGATTTATATCAGCCTTTGCCTTTGCCAATTGTGCTTGCTTTGCCTTTAGCTCTTTTGCTTTTGCTTCTCCAAATTGACTCTGTAATGAATAGATAATAATCTCAAAACCAGACAAACAACTAATGGAAGAATCAAAGCAAGAGATAGAAACACAATAATTAATACCTTCAATTTGATGATCTCAGCATCTTTTGACCATTTCCCTTCCTCTACAAACTGAAAAGTCATCCTTTTTGGTCTAAGAAGCTTATTCTTATCGATCCCCATCCTTGCATCAAAATGTGGATTTGATTCTGGATCCACCTCCAGCTCAGGTTTAAGGATCTGGAATGCGTCTTTCTTTTGCTTGTTAATGTTGACCTGAAAAATCGAATGGATCAAGTTATACAACAGCCTTTAAAATAGCACAAATTGCACTGGAAGTAGGAACATAACAATAATTGCACCAAGACTACAAATTTCACAAACCTTAAGGGTGCTAAGATTACTTGGTTTAGTCACATTAATGATGTTACCATGCTCATCAATTTCCCTACCAAATGCATCAACACGGAGGACAGGTGCCTTGGTAGGTTTCTGAGGAACTGGAACATCTGCTTGCACCTGGCCAGGGAACAAGTTTATTAGAGGAGCAAACTGAGGGTCCTGGCGGAATCCCATCTTAGCAGCCAGCTCTTGAGCACGCTTAACAGCTTCTAAATTGGGTATTGATGCAAGGCCAGGAACAGCAGCCATCACACTAGTAGGTGTCTTCACAGAAGCTACTGCTGCAGAGGTAGGAGGAAGCACTGATGAGCTTGATGGTCCACTAGCAATAGCAGCAGTCACTGATGGGACCTGTCCCTGAACTGTTCCAGTAGTAACAGATGAACTGGAGCTAGGGCCTTTGTTCAACTACACATAACAATAACAATTCAACATGAATATTTTTCAACTTTCAAAACTTCAGGACAAAATGAAAAAAGAAATAAGATGAACTCACTGAAGGTATCTTCTTCAGTTTCTCCGCTAATTCTTTCTGCATTTGTAAAGCCTTTTTAGCTTTGGCTAAGGCATCAAGAGAGAGACTTCCACCACTTTTCCCAGCAGCTGAAGAGCCATCTGTACTAGATCCAGTAACCTCATGAGATCTGGTAATACTATATGCTTTATTTTCAGCAGTAGAAATGGAAGGTACCTTCGTAGGAAGTGGGTGTCCAGTCTTTGGTAATGATGCCTGAGCAACACCCTTCAGGCATGGAAAAAGTAAACTTACATCAGTGTACACTTAAAAGTTTCGCAACAGGCTAGAAATTTAGACCAAAAAAAAATAGGCAACTTTTAATTAGAATATATCAACATAACTGCATTGAATCAGATACCAATATGCAAACATAACATTTTAATTTTAACAATATTCCGCATTATTATACATTTCAGATCCAATACTAACACATGATGCATTAGCTAATATCTCAACTTTCCAGCAATGCATAAGTAATCATATAGTCAAGTCAACAACAGTGAAGCATTATTTTAACAATAGGAAGAATTGGAAGACCAGTAAGTTCTCAATAAGCTAATCAAATAACATTCCACTTTCTACAAGCCTCAAATTAGCAGCAAATTTAAGAAGGCAACAATTATGACTCCCGCTATGTATTAAACGGAAGCACAAAGAAAGAACTAGGAAAAAGAAATTCATCAAACAAGTTTCACAACTTACGCACCAATAATAATTCCCCACAATTTCAAACAGAATGTAGATCATAATGCAACAATCACTTCTATAGTAATAGCAATTTGAAAAAAATGCATAATATCAAGGGAATTAGACGTTCAAATAGGTGCAAAACTGCATAAAAACAACAAAACAAGTTTAAGGTTCATACTCCAAATATTACCAAAATCCACAATCCAAATAAAATTAAAAACACAGAGAAACTTCAACAGATATAGAATAGATTCCATTAAAGTTGTTAATTTTGCTACTTACTTTTGTAGTATTGTTTTTTATTTCCTATAAATTTGCTTCAAAACAAAGGAAATTAGCAGAAAAAGTCATAACTAAATTCTAATTATAACATACTCAGTCTAAATGGAAGTAAAAAATTCATGTATTTTAATAGTTTTAATTCTTTAAAATTCTTATTTGCTTTTTCACTTTTGAAATCAAAATAAACTAACAATCGAGAAAACATCAAATCAATGAAGCAAACAAGAAAAGCAAATTTTAGAAAAAAAATTAAAATAAAAATTAGGAGACTCACATTTTGAACTGGATCACCACTATTGGCGGCATTGGAGAACTCAATTTCCTCTTCTTCTTTAGCCTTATCCCCAAATCTTCTCCTCTCTCTTTTTTCCTCTCTGTTTCCTTCTCCAACTTTAGCTCTCTTCTCTCCTCTCTCCTCACTCTCTTCTCTCTCTTTCCTCTTATTCTTAGCTTCAACTTCCTCATAAGAACTCTCACGATGCTTCCTATCTCGCGAACCCTCCCTCTCAAATGATCTCTCGCGTTCATCACGGCGCGATGAGGATGATTTATGATCCGATCGCCGGTGAGAGTCGCGGTGGTGGCTGCGGTGGTGCTTGTCGTCGCGGTCTCGGGACCGTTTGGTTGCGGGATTATCTTTCTCCATTTTTAGGGTTAGGGATTTTTGGGGAGGGTTTTGGCTCTGCCTCTCTTAAGGTTCTGTTCTATTTCTACCGTGTTCGTAGCGAGTTTCTCTAAATTATTGTAATCATATTAGCCGACGTCGATGAAGCCGTTAATCTACGATTTGGATTTGGCCCTTTAATAGGCCCATTATATTTTCTACATGGATGAAGATTTGGGCTCTTCTTTTTAATAGGCCAACGAGGCCCAAATCGGAAAAACAAAGTGGAAAACTGGTCTGTCTAAAATTACTTAATTCTGCTTTTAACAATGTCTCTCCTAACAAATGTCAGTTATTTTGTCTGAATATAATGTTTTAATTATCAGATATAGTTCTTAGATTTAACGCCTGCACCTCCTCCTCTAAAGGTAAATACTTGTTAATGTCAATTAAATTTCTTTTTTAAAAATAATTTTTATTTTAATTTTATTTGATTTATACAATTATTTTTTAATGATAACATTTAATAAATCTTAAATTTAAATTTTAATACGTGTAATTCTTCTTCCTATACTTAAGTTACAACATCTTTTATACCAATAAGTTTTTTATTTAATAAAATTATTTGATATATTATCACTAGAGTTTGTTAATTATACAAGTGAGGTTAAAAAAATTAATTTATTTTTTATTTTTTAATTAATATTTTATTTTTAATATATTTTTAAAAATATGTGTTATCCTATTAATCATGTTTGTGAATTTTTTTATTTAATTTTTTTTACTAAACTCAAGAAAAAAACAATTTATTATTAATTACAAAATTCTTTTTATAAAGATTATATTAAGAAATGTCTATAGACACTCTTTTAAAATTTTCTTATATAAAAATATTTTGAAATAAAATTAATAAATTATAGGCAAGATTTGATGCTTTAAATTAATATACTTTTTTTAAAAAACTAATAGTCTAAATAAAAAACGAAAGGAAAGAGAAAGATCATTATTCCGTAGCTTTTACTCGCAAGAGGCCCTAATAAATGCTCCTTTGTTGGTTTGTAATGCTTGGGCTTGGGCCAAATTGTTTAGGCAATTTGTCAGGGTTTGAAGGCTTAGTTAGGGATAAGTAATAAAATTTTCAATTTGAAGTTATTAAATATTATTTTATTTTAAAAAATATTATATAAATTAATTAAATTTAATTTAAAATTGACAATGATTATTATACTTACAAAATAAAACAATTATTTGGTACTGTTCTAGGAAATTTTCTAAATGCTAGAATAATATTTATTATATTATTTTTAATAAATATAATAAAAAATCAGCTAACGACAAATGCTCCATATTATTATTTGATAAAATGATAAAAGAAAATATATTATATTAAAAAGAAATTTAAAAATATTCAGAATTGACACCAAATCAGCCAACTAATTGATTGTTAGAAATAAAAAAGAAAAGTGATAAAAAACAAAATGGACAATGAACCCAAAATAAGGAAAAAAATCAAATGTTGACTTGACGTGGCGTCTTTTGATTGGTCATGTGTTAAAATTTTTGGTATTAAAATGAATCTGGCCGTAGAGGATGGAATTTTTATCCATTCTCTGTCTTTTACGCTTCAATAATGGTCGACTTTGAAAACGCGTTATTTTACATCACTCTGAAAGCGACAAGAGATCGACCGGCATGATTTGCATGTCTCAGTGGTGTCTTTTATTCTCTACGGAAAAAATTTTCTGTCCTCAACAAATTGACACAAAAAAAAAAAAAAATACAAACAAATTATCCAAACATCATTGTACATGATACAAGGCCGTGTTTGGATTTTTAAACTTTTTTTAAAAAACGATACATATTTAAAGATTATTGAATGTTCAAATATGATAAAAAATTTAAATTATATATGATTGTCGGTGAGGGTAAAACTTAGATTTTTTTTTTTTACATAAAATTTATGAAAATTTTTAATAAAAATGATCTAATAAAATTAAAAAATTTAAATAGATAAATGGATAGAGTTTAATAAAAAAATTAATAATATATAAAAAATAAAAATATCATTTATAATTCAAATTTAATAAGTACTCATTCAACAGTAAAATTTTTATTAAATTTTTAATAAAAATGCTTATCTTAAACATAAATCAAAATTTATTTATTTTTTTTCAAAATTTATACACTTGATCTATATATCAAAATTTTTTAATCTATCATTTTTATTTTCAATTTTATTTTTAATATTTTTAATAAAAAATTTTATAAATTTCATTTAAAAAATTTTATTTAAATTTTTTCTTGTTTCATGATAATTAAATTTTAAATGAATATAAAAAGAGAAAATGATGCATCAAAAGAATATGGGTTCAAATTATTTTCGAAAATGATTGATGCATTTTACATTCGAAGAGAAATTCAAAATTGGAATTTTATTTTCTTTCATGAGAGGAAAAGTTTATAAAGTATAATTATTGAATACATTGAACAATTTTGCATTATTTTGTTCTTTTTTAAGAAAATGAACATTACTATAACCAAATTTATAGTAAGTAATTTTCTTCTCAATTATCATGTTCATGCATGGATGTCAAGTAGTAGTAGTAATAGTAGTTAGTAGTAGTAGTAGTAGTAATAATAATAATAATAATTTTAAAAAATTATATATAATCAAGGCTCTTTTAGATTATAGTAATAGTAGTAGTAGTAGTAGTAATAATAATAATAATAATTTTAAAAAATTATATATACTCAAGGCTTTTTTAGATTATATATGAATCAAATAAAGAAAACTTATCACATAGGACATGAAACATGTGATAATCACTAATAAAAGATTAATTCAATTAATAGCATCATTCTTTTCGATACGAGTGATTTAGAGTTTGAGTTTAATCAATAACCTTTTGTTGAGATTATTTTAAATATATAACTTATAACCAATATTCTTTAAGCTAATATATATCATTTATTAAATTAAATATTTGAATATTTATTTATGTTTTTTGCTTTTATTCTCTTAATTAAAGAAAAAAACTCACTAGAGTCAAGAAAGAAAAATTTTCTTTTATAAATTAGGATTACATTCCTAATCTCGCACCAGATGGATATAGACATTTTAATTTGGCCTAAAAAAAATTAGACCCAACTGCTTACTTTAAAAAAAGAAAATATATATATATGTAAAAACAACAAAACAAACATGGCCTAATTCCTAGACTTACTTCTCTTGCCACTTTTTTCTCTTGCACCAACCCAAGGACACAACTGTTAAACTAAACCACCAAACGTACGACACAAGCTTTTAACGTTCACACGGAAGGAAGGTGAGACTAAGCCGCCCTTCATAGCTGTCCTCCATTTCTACTTCAATCTTCAATTACGTTTTTGCCTATTCGAACGCTTTTGAGTCAACTTATCTACTTTCCAATCCAAATATTAATTAATTTTCATTTGTGTTGGCCTTTTCTATTCAATTCCATGAACTTTCCAAAAACAAACGTTGATCGTAACGTAACTTTCAACAGCTACAAGTTGTGGAACTCATTAATTCGACATCTTTGTTACTTTCTTTCCTTCTTCAAGTTGGGTTTTTTGGCAGTCTCTTTTCAATCTTTCCTTTGGTTACTGTCAGGTGACTTTTTCTGATTACCCTTTTGTTTATCATTGATTTTTGTTCATTGGGTTGTTACCAAATTGGGTCTATTGGTGAAGTTGCAAAGCAGTTGTGAGCTTTTTCATTTCGTATCTCAGGTTAGCCTGTTTTGTTGTAGTAGTTTCTTGTCTACTGCAATTTCTAGTTTTTGCCATTGGTGTCTTGATCATCTCTAGTTTTTGCCATTTCTACTGCAATCATTATTGTCTTTTCTAATCACTTGTCAATATTCAAGTTTCTGTCATGGAGAATCCTGGGAATTTTGGATTGATTGTTTGGATTTCATCTATGTTTTTTTTAGTTTGTCTCTCACTTGGATATAACCCTGTAGATAACTATTTGATACACTGTGGATCCTTTACAAATATATCAGTGGGTGATAGAGTATTTGTAGCTGATAATTCCAGTTCTTCATCTTATACTCTTTCAACCCCAGAGCATATTTTTGCCAATTCTAGTTCAAATTCTATCTCACTCTACTATGATTCAGCTCTGTATCAAACTGCTAGAATTTTCAATGGACCTTCCCATTACAGTTTTTCAATAAAAGAACAAGGAAGACACTGGATTCGTCTTCATTTCTTTCCTTTAGTATTCGAAACGTACAATATGAGCAAGGCAAAATTCTCTGTTTCTGCTCAAAACTTTACTCTTATCAGTGAACCTCAGTTAGGGAATGGTTCTGTTGTTAAGGAATACAGCTTGAACATTACTTCTAATAAGCTGGTTCTTACTTTTACCCCTTCTGCCAATTCATTTGCTTTCATCAATGCCTTGGAAGTTTTCTCAATTCCTGATAATCTCATTCCTAAAGAAGCCAGAACAATTGATTCAAAAGGTGGGAACAGAAATCTGTGGGAGCAGGCACTGGAGACAGTTGCAAGGGTGGATATGGGAAATACAACAGTGCTTCCACAAAATGATACCTTGTGGCGACTTTGGGTTTCAGATGATGCATATCGGACTGACAAGAATCTAGGATCATTTGTGTCAAATGTCAAAGCTGTTAATTTTACTGGAGGATTGGTGACTGAAGATTTTGCTCCTGCTTCTGTATATGGCACCGCGACTATGTTGAACTCCTCCATAGATCCTAATCTTAATGCGAACTTGACATGGAGCTTTGATGTTAGCCCTGGGTTTGATTATCTTGTTCGGCTTCACTTTTGCGATATAATGAATAAAACTACTCTGGAAAGCATCTTTGTGGAAATTTTTGTGAATACGCATTCAGCTGGTCATCTTAATCTTGGTTCTCAGACATCAAATGTTTTAGGTGCCCCATATTTTATGGATGTGTGCACAAGGGCAAGTGCTAGTGCTAAGCTTAATGTAAGCGTTGGTCCATCTAATATACTCCATTACCCAACTGTCATTCTCAATGGTTTGGAGATCATGAAAATAAACAATGCTAGGGGCAGTCTTGATGATCCTGATGTTGTTTCCTCGAGAAGGTCCAAGATGAAAGTCGTGGTTATAGTTGGCTTGGCTGTTGGATCATTTGTTGTTGTTGTTTTGGCTGCAGTTATCTTCCTTTTTTGCAGAAGAAGAAAACCAGTACTGGGGAAAGAGGAGCACTTTTCCATGAATAGGGGACGAAAAGTTCATACCACAGGAAGTAAATACTCTAATGGGACTGCCATATTTTCCAGCTCAAAAATTGGCTATCGCTTTCCTTTCATGGCAATTCTAGAGGCCACTGATAATTTTAGTGAAAATTTGGTAATTGGGGTTGGTGGTTTTGGTAAGGTATATAGAGGAGTATTGAGAGATGAAACTGAGGTTGCAGTCAAGAGGGGAGCTCCTCAATCAAACCAAGGTCTTATTGAATTCCAGACTGAGATTGAAATGCTATCTCAGTTCCGACACCGCCATTTAGTATCATTGATTGGTTACTGTGATGAACAAAATGAGATGATCATAATTTATGAGTACATGGAGAATGGAACACTCAAGAATCATCTATATGGCTCAAGTCTTCCTGGGTTGAGTTGGAGACAAAGGCTTGAGATATGCATTGGATCAGCCAAAGGACTTCACTATCTTCATACCGGTTCAGCTAAGAAAATAATACACCGCGATGTCAAGTCTGCCAACATACTACTGGATAAGAATTTCATGGCTAAAGTTGCTGATTTTGGTCTTTCCAAGACTGGTCCTGATATTGATCAGACGCATGTGAGTACAGCAGTGAAAGGAAGCTTTGGATATCTTGATCCAGAGTACTTGACAAGGCAAAAACTAACAGAGAAATCAGATGTCTACTCCTTTGGGGTTGTTTTGCTTGAAGTCCTTTGTGGAAGGCCTGTTATCGATCCATCCCTTTCGAGAGAAAAGGTGAATTTAGTTGACTGGGCAATGAAGTCTTGCAGGAATGGGAAATTGGAAGAAATTGTAGATCCTAGTCTTGTTGGTCAAATAAAACCGGCCTCTTTAAGGAAGTTTTGGGACATAACTGAGAAATGCTTGGCAGAACATGGCATTTATCGGCCTTCAATGGGAGATGTTCTATGGAACTTGGAATCTGCATTTCAAATAAATGAAGAAAAATCCAATCAAAACGGTGAATTATCTTCTCAAATCAGCCATGTCAGTGACTTGGAAACGAGTCTAGAATTCAGCAGAGCCGGTGGTTTAGACGACCTTGCTGGTATTTCAATGAGTACAGTTTTTGCTCAAATGGTGAGAGAGGAAATGAGGTAGATGAACATTACATACTGTACATGAAGAGGTGAATTCCACTACATTTCTCTTATTTCTGCACTTCACCTTGCAAAAATATATCTCAATTAGCTTTATCCCAAGGCTGCAAATTCTTTAAAAATCAGTTAGCTAGATTTGATATTTGCATGCAATAGTCATCTTTGTATTGTTTTTCTACAATAGTTATCTTGTTTTTTTTTTTTCTTCTACTCCAAAATATTATGTCCAATTTTCTGTTTCTATAAGATGAAAATCATATAAAATTTTCAATTTCTCAATAGGTTCGAGCTAGTATTTTTCTCGACATTGTCTCTAATTAATTTAAAAGAATAAAAGCCAAAATTTATTATTAAAAATAAAAGGTAATATTTTTTTATTATATTTGGAATAATAAAAATATTACAAATGCAGAACAAAAATTCCGCAGGAAGATCAATTTGTCTAGAGCAAAACATTATATACAATGATTGTTGTACAATTGATTAATAATAATTTAAAATTATGTAAAATTAATTAAAATTTTTTACAACACTATAATTATAAATGATGAATTTTTATATAATATTTTATTATGATTAGATAATTATAATTTATAAAATTATAAGTGATATATTTCCCTCGAGCAAAAAGTAAAACAATAAAAGCATGAATTACAATAATAAATGATACAATCAAAGGATCTTATACGCAATACACCGACTATACATAACTTTGACCACGTTCTTGGAAAAAAAAAAGAAGACTTCGACAATGATCAACATGATCAACGGTTGTAAAAACTTCCATTGCGCTAATTATAGCTGGCAACGCAGACGAATCAGGAGCTGCCAACGTTACAAGGGTAGACTATTACCGTCCTACAGACATTCGTTGGCTTCAACTCTCACCATTTTCTTACAAGTCGTGAGATATTAAAAATAATGATACAGAGTTATAATTGTAAAATTAAAATTAATAATAAAATATATTTTAAAATATAAATATAAAAATAATGAAGTGACTTATAATTTTAAAAAATTGTTAAAAGCATTAAATTAAAGTTTATATATAATAAAAAATTTAAATTATTTATTATTTTATGAATAAATGGTTAAAAGTTATTAAAATTATTTTATGTCAAATAACTGTTATATTAAAAAAATTAATAACAGTAATATATTTACAAAATTAAAATTTAATAAAGTAATATATTTTTTTTTTTGCATTTAGTTTTAAATATTATAAATTATAAAAAAAAACTTTGAAATATTTAATGTTAAGAAATAATACTTATAACAATTATAAATATTATTTACCAAAATAATATTAAACATAAGAAATATAAAATATAAAAAATAAACTAATTTAATAAATACAAAATAAAAATAAAAGGCAAAAATGATTTAGAAACTAAAAATATTAATAATTGGTGATACGGTCAAGGATCCAGTGCCATGCCTTATTGGACCCTTAAGCCATCGGTCGAAAACTATTGATCCAATACTGTTGGATACTACACTGCTTGATATCCAGATGGATTGAAACGGTGGAATTGCAACAAAATGGTGCTAAATCTCACCACATGAGGGCAACAATCAAATCCAAACGAGGCTTAAGAATTTAACACCATATCAACTATATAAACTAATTATTATTTATACTATTAATAAAAAATTATTTAATATAATATCAGTGAAAATTTTTAATTTTACAAACGAAATTAATAAAATAACACATTATAAAAATATATATCACATTATTAACTTTATTTATAAAAAAATTCCCTACCAATATATTTCATATTTTCTCTTAATAAAATCTATACTAAAAAGCAACCACTGAAATCAGTCTCTCTTGTTAAAATATATATTAGTTTTAAATCCGTACCATACATGAATAACGATTATATATATACAACTCAATTATATATAATATAATTAATAAATTTTATATAAAAATAAAAAATTTCAGTGTAAATTAATGAAAAAATAAAAATATTATAAATTAATATGTACCTATATAATATAAAGAAAAATGCTTTGCATCATATCTCATCTAATAGTGATATTTATACAAAATTAAATAATGTCTATTCCAAACCATAGAAATATATTCCACTTAAAATCAGTCTTTTGCAAAAACTTTTGTTTGGTGCGCCTCTTGGTTTAGTGTAAGACATCTAGAACTTATAATAACAATAGCAAACCTTTCACTAAGTGGTATCCATCCTTATATTATATTCATTAAGATCAAAATAGTTCAAATTGAATTTGCATTATTTAACGAATGGGATTGAAACTATATATTACATATTAAATATAGATAAAACTATAAATGAAAAGTAAATAGGAGAGTAAAACCTTGGGCCAAATTCTAATACACTTCAACTTTAACTACAAAATTTCACCCTATTCACATCTATTATTAAGCATGAAGAAAAATCTGACAAAATTTTCAAGGATTAAAAATTAAAAAGAGATAAAATATATGAAATTATTCCATTCAAAAGTAAAAAAAAAAAACTAATATTGAAAATGAATAGATAAATAGAGTATGAATGTGTATAAAAAAAATGAATAAAAGAGAAAGAAAATCAATAGACAAACATGATAAAGAAAAAAGTTTATGAACATAAAAAAACATGTAACTTGGTAATCAAAATTTTCTTAATCATAATGAAGTCAATACATTTGAAGGGTTAATCTCCTAGTACTCTTAGCATATAGGATTCACTATTTATAATAAAAAATTTGAGAGATTTTTATAAATTGAAAGTAATTTATGCAAAAAAAATTATAATGGGTTATTAATTATTTATGTAATATATCTTTTATTATGAAAAGTTTACACTTAATATTTTGAAAAATTCTTGTAGGACAATAAATTATACCAATTGTAATTTATACTCATATAGAAAGAAATATGAAAATATGTTTCCAAGTAATTACACTTTTATTTTAGGTTTGAATTTTTAGCATTTTATGCCTTATATATTTATTTAGGTTAAAAAATACATAAATTATTTCTTAATTAAATACTAAAATCACGGTTATTAAATAGTCAATTCTTTCAAAGCTTATTTCTTTTTTATAGTATACATGCTTAAAATTTAAAATTAAGAATTGAGTTTGGTTGAAAATGATTTAAGATAATTTAATTATAACACATTTATAAAAGGTAAAAAAATTGGATATTTATAAGAAAATAAATAACTTAATTTAGCCAAATAAATGTCTTTTAAATTAATCAAATATATATGAAGTCAAATCAAAATAATTAAGTGAAGGATATGTGGCAATTGTTCAAAACGATCAACATGTCAAAAAAACAGATTATTCACATTGGATTTTTTTTCTTTTTTACCAAAAATTTTTGTTTTTATAAATTTATATAAAATGGAATACACGACTTACTGATCATAACTCATATACATAAAATCTAACATTATAATGTATGATTAATTTTATAACAATAACAAAAACAAAAATCTAAGATTATTATGTATCATTATTCACATCCATTATTTAGTTAGATATCATATTTAATCAAATATGAATATATCAAATAATTGATTAAGGAATCAACTATTGACCATAATTATAGTGGTTATTAAATTTTTTGTAATATTTTTTATTAAATTTTAATAGAAGTTCTTTGAATCATTAAAAAAATGTTAATGACCGTAATTTTAGTATTTATTAATTTTTTGAATTATTAAGAAATTCTTTAATTATAATGTAATTTAGTTTTAATTTATAATTTAGGATATTTTATTGAAAATAAAAGGTAAGTCAAATGAAAATTAAAAAGAAAATAAATATAATTAATGTATTGAAATATTTTAAAATTTTTATGAAATCAAATCAATTCATATCAATTTTAAAAAATAAATATAAATAAATATAATTAATATAAGACACATGACAATTGATAAAATTTACCCACATATCAATATTATAGACTATGCATATTAAACATTTATCTTTTTTACCAAAAATTTTTGTTTTTATATATTTATATAAGGTTTCTCACAATTTTTTTAACAAATTCCTCTTTTACTCTGGTCAAGCCATCCCCTTTCACCATGTAATGCATGCATCAAGCACTTTCTAATTAATGATATACTCTATTTTTCCCATTTTATATGCTTATGTTTGACTTTTTTAGTAAAAAAAATTTAACTTTGATTATTATTTTTTAAAATATCATATCAAATTAAAATTTTAAAAAAATATATGTAGACACCCTATTTTATCCGGAGATTTTTCAAAATTCATGGGGCTTCGAATTTTAATTTTGATTGTACAATTAGGCCTTAATTGAAAATGTGAATTTTGGGCCCAAAGTTTAAGTCCTAAATTTTATTTGTATTTTAATTTTTTGGTTTAATTTTTATTTTTTGGTCAAAAGAGTCAAAGTCAATTGGTAAAAAAAAATAAAAACAAAAAAAGGGTAAAAAATAAAAAAAATGTGGGATTTCGCATAAAAAAATCTTGGATTCAATTCAACTCTTAGATTTTATTTTAGATTTTAACTTTAATGGTTAAATAATTTTGGAAAGACTTTTGACTCAATTTATTGAAAAAAGGGAATATTACTAAAAGAATAAAATTAAGAGAGTAATCCTAGATTCAGTTGAATTAAGTCCTTCCAAATCGAAAGGGATTTGATCCCTATATAAGGACCTTGAATCTATAATCAAAGAGGTCTAAAAAGCAATTCAATTCAAGTTCAAATGGAGGTTATTGAAAAGAGAGAAAATTGGGGCAAAATTTTAAATCAACAAGGAATAAGCAATCAAGTAAAAAAACATTTGCAAGAAGATCCAGTTAGAGTTTTTAGAAAGAAGGCTAAGATTTATAGTAGTAAGCATTAGTTTTTAAAGGTGAAAAATTGTTGAAACCCGTGATCCATTGAGGTAATGTTTGCTTTTATTTTTTATTTTTTGTGATTTTTACATAACTTTTATAATATTTAATTGCTTACTCTTATATTTATTGCATGGTATTTATTTTTGTATAAATTTACATGACTAATATTATATTTGCGAGATAATTTATTTGCCTAATATATTTGTTTGCATGATTAATATATTTATTTGTGTGATTTATTAATATATTTGCTTGATTATTAATATATTTATTTTTAGGATCATATTTAATTTGATTGCATGATTATTAATATATTTAATTGCTTGATTATTAATATATTTATTTGCATGATTATATATTTAATTGCAAGTTTATTTGCATGATTATATATCTAATTGCTTGTTTATTTGAATGGTTTATATATTACAATTTGCATGATTATATATTTAATTGCATATTTATTTGCATGGTTTATATATTTTTATTTGCATTATTATATATTTAATTGCATGATTATTAATTTATTTATTTGAGTGATTGTATGATTATTAACATATTTATTAATTTATTTATTTGAGTGATTGTATGATTATTAACATATTTATTTATTTATTTATTTATTTATTATTGCATAATTTTATATTTATTGCATGATATGATATGATATTATATGTTATTGCATGATTAATATTATATTTGAATGATATTTAATTTCATGTTTCTATATTTATTGTGTGCATAATTGCATGATTATACATATTTACTAATATATTTGTGTGATTATATTTGATTTCATGATTATATTTTTGCATGAATGGTTATTACTATATTTGCATGGCATTTTATATTATTGAATGATAATATATTTGCATGATATTATATATTTACATGATTGTTATTATTGCATGATCATTAATATATTTGCATGACATTCATGCATGAATATTTTAGTATGATCTAGGCATGATATTATTATATGATATTTGATATAATTTATAATATATTTGCATGATATTTTTGTATGGTATGGTTTAATATTTATTGCATGATTGCATGACTGCTTGATATTTTGATAGGATTTTTGTATCACCATATTTTGTAAACAAATAAATAAAAGGACTTGAATTGATTTATTTGCATGATAATACCATTTTTGATAAGGCTTAAATAAGGTAACACATAATTAACTTGGTACCAATTTTAAGTGTAAAAAGGTGTTAATATCTTCTTTGCTCATAACCGACTCTTTAACCTTAGTTTTGATGACATAGACCAGAACCTATTTTTTTAGTGACCCTTAATTTACACTTAGGACAACCTTAAAAATGATAGATTTACATAGGTGACCAATTACACCTAGATAAAAAAAGATTGGTAGCGACTCCATAGTTTTTATATCTAATAGATAGGTTCTTCTAACCTAAACATTATAACAGTTTGGCGACTTTACTAGAGATATTAGAAAGTCAAGCCATTAGTTAGTTATGTGTTATCTTAAGCCTTGTTTTGATAGTTTTATTATGTAATTATTTGTGATTTTTATATTACTAACTTATTTGTTTTTGTTTTCTTGTTTTATAGATTTTAATTTTCTCTGTACATTAATGTATTTGATTATTTGACATGTCCCTTTACACACACCATACTTGTATTCATGTACAAGCTTTATATCTGGGCGTTATCCTTTATTAGAAGGAAACAAGTACCTATACTATCATGAGATAATAACCTCCATATGAGCTAATGAAAACTCCTACTCAAATTAAACCATTTCCATTTGAGCCTATAATGGTGGGTGAGGATTAAGGTGCTTTACTAGTCTATAATAGACGATGATGTAAGGAACAATTTGAGAGCCTTTAGATTGTCAAGCCTTTGAACCCAACATGTACATGAACCCTAAAGATCCAGACCTAGGTTAGCCTTGTCCTCCCTTTAATTAGGGAAAAAAAACCTAAATAGGACACATGATGGTACAGTTATTATTCTTATAAATTTATGTCATTTCTTGTATATATTTTTGTATACTAACCTTTTATATTTTGTTATTCCTTGTATATTTTATATTATGTTAACTAACCTTTTTTTCTCTACTTTATTGTGCACGCACACATCATTAAATTTACATAAGAAATGATTGCCACAAAATAATCTTAACAAAAAGACTCTTAATTACATCCATGGATAGCCTATCAAAATTTCATGTGTCTGAGAATGAAGTCTAAGAAAGCTCAGCTTAAATGAGGTGATTGCTACCCAACCAATTATGTAACTATTTTGATTGCCAAAATCCATCTCAATTTTAAACGAAATGATCCTAGCAATTTGGTTAGTATTTAGAACCAATGGAATGTCACTGCCGAGGAGACTTTCCAAAAGAAGTTTGAGGATTTTGTATTACTTATTCCATCCCTATTGATGATTAGCTTATTAGGGCCATGGTTTAGTTTTGGGACCCTTCATATCATTGCTTTGTGTTCATTGAGGTTGACATGGTGTAAACTATTGAAAAATATTCAACTTTCCTTCACTTGGATCTCTCCAATCCTAATAAGGTATATTAGAAAAATAAAAAGACTGGTTAACAAAAAAAGCTTGCTTAAATGATGATCATAGATGTCCAAACTGTTGATAAATGGGTAAAAAGAAAAGATGAAAGTATTGGTATTCCTTGGTCCATTGTTTGCAACTTTATATACAAATATTTTGACATTGAAAGATGAATAGATTTAATGGCATTGGCTTTATATGGGATATGGTATTTCCAAAAGTAATTAATGTTAATGATGTCATAGTAGTGAATTTTTTGATCAACTTGGTTGTCAAATCAATCATATTCTTGTAATTTTGGCTGAAACTATTAGATTTTTAAATCATTGTCATTGAAAAGGAGATGGGCATTTTATTGGATGCACTTAATTGTTAACCATTTGGATGAAAAGTCATATAAAAAATAATGGTGGTAAATTTCTCAAGGCAAACTTCACTACAACCATTCCTATCAAGAAATTTTGTGAAAATTAATGGCTTACACAAAAATCTAAGGAGGCATGGAGTTTATTTTTACGCAAGCTCACTAGCCAAGATGTGATATGGAAAACTCTTTGGTTATCTTATGGATCAGTGTTGTATGGTTGTAAAGATAAGCTTTGGGTTTTTCTTTTAGGTATTTGGGGTACAGTGAGTTATTCTCTCATCATGGTGCAAAGATAATATGACTATGAATAGTTTGTTCCAAACACTTCTGAACTTAGTAAAATGAAGTTCTCATATGTTGAAATTGATACCTCCATAAAGATAGCCAAAGCCCTGTAAGCTTAAAATTTGCCTCAAAGAGAAGATAAGAGAAGATGCTTAAGGAGGTTATGCTTGAGTACTTTGTGTGGCACATTAGGTGAGGTAAAGATATTAAAATCCCTGAAGAAATAACTCTAAATAACCTAATGAAATCACCACCTCTTGATTCCCTATTGGCATTGAAAATCACTAAAAGAAGGCTCCAAGTTAAAAAAAATGAATTGAACTTTGAAAACAAAAGGCTAAAAAGGGAGTTAAAGGAAAGAATGGACAAAAAGGTTTAAGCACTCAAACAAGAAAGGAATGAATAAAAGAATTTTTTTTCTGATCTTAACATCACTTAGTCATCCACCAATCGTGAGTTAGCCTAATTTTTAAAAAAATTAAACAATTGCAAGCAAAGATACAAGAAAAAGATGAAGCATTCATCGAAGCAAAAAAACACATCTAAATGCTTAATAGGATAATGGTCGAAATTGAAACACAGATAGTTGTTGTGAATGAAGAATGTGAGCAAGCAAAAAAGGCATATATGAGAAAGCATAACCAGTTAGAGTGCTTTCTTGATCAAATTACCATTGCTATTTACAAAGCTAAGGACATGGTAGAAATTTTGAAGAATAGAAAATAAAGGTGCAACTAGTGAAAGCACATGGCCAAAAACTACTAGATTTCCTTTATGAAATGCAAGGCCAATCTCGACAAATTAAAGATTATTTTCTATAATAAACCTTAGACTTTTCACAGATGTAATATTGAATTTAGTTAAAAATAACTTTCAATTCAACAAAGATTTTCTTTGTTAATAATTATTATATTATAAATCCTCCTTATTGCGTTCATGCATTCATACATAAACATCTCTCTAAAGTGCATAATAATAAGTCATCTTAATTTTAAAAATGGTAAAAAATTAGCTCAATCTTTAAACAATCTAAGGTGCTACAAAATTCGATATCAAGAAAGGATCGTGGAAGAAGAAAACACTCTTCACCTCTAGAAAAAGCACGAGAAAAATTGAAGGGGCTATTGGAAACTATTACCAAATTATTGAAAAATATGAACAAAGGAAAAAAAAGTGGTGGAAGAAGTAGTGATACAAAATGAGACTAATCCACTATACCTTTTTGGCTTTGATCCATATTCAATACATGCATCTTAAAGGGCCTAATACCCAATGCCATTCACTGTAAGTTATCCTGATATTCATATTGATATGCCGACAACTATTGCTCATGCTCCTATTTCCCTTATTTTTGACATCAAGACATTTGATCCTACACAAATTCCAAATATTGATGATCTCAAGGAATAAGAAAAGCTGAAGATAGGACTTTTTAAAACTAAAAAAAGTTTTAGTTTTCAAAAGATAGATATAATAGGAGAGGCTTATAGCCATTGAAGGAACAAACTTTTATGGGTCAATGATGCTACTGGATTATGCTTGGTTTCTGATGTTGTGATTCCATCAAAGTTTAAAATGCCTGAGTTCAAAAAGTATGATGAGACCAAATGTCTTATTACACATGTTGTGATGTATTATCACAAAATAACTACATATGCTCATAATAAGAAGTTACCCATCCATGTTTTTTAAAATAGTCTTGTTGGTTCAGTAGATAGGTGGTATGTGCAACTGGATATATCTCATATTTATGGATGACGAGAACTTGCAAGGGCTTTCATTACACAATATAAACACATTATAGATCTAGCACCAGATCGTATGTCTTTACAAAAAATGCAAAAGAAAGATATTGAAAGTTTCAAAGAATATACCAAAAATGGAAGGATATTGTTGCCTAAGTTCAATCACCACTCACTGAAAAATAGATCACAATTTTGCTTATTAATACGCTCAATGCTCCTTACTATTAAATGATGATTGAAAATGCCACTAAAAATTTTAATGATATGGTAATTTCTAGATAGGTCATTGAAAATGTCATCAAGAATGAAAAGCTTGAAGATGGTGATGTAAAGAAAATGGTTATACTAAAAAAGAAAAAAAGGAGATACTCAAGCTATAATTTATGAAAGGTAACAAGTTGGAGGCTTTAACTTATATTTTCTTTACCCGATGTACCAATCTTACTACACAGCCATTAACAATGTCTTTTCAAGTCTTTATACTTATTAACTAGTTATACAATCACCCAACTTTCGGTCAATTGCTCAACTTAAGAATCGGATAAAAAGAGAAAAAGCTCTTATAGATCCAATTCTTATGACATACACTGAGTTACTCCCTTAACTCATTAAGAACTATTTGATCACGTCAATTTATTCAGAACTTATGAAGCTTCCCTACCTCAAGTGGTATAATGCTAATGCTACTTATGACTATCATCCAAGTATTGTTAGCCATTCTATAAAAATTACACAATATTGAAGTATGAAGTGTATAGCTTGGTCACAAATGGATTGGTGAATTTTGATAAAAAAGTAGAGACATGTGTCATCAAGAAGCTTTTGCTTAACCACACTGAGGTATAATTTTGAAAGAGTTTTTATAAATGTCTATCACTTTAGGAACTTTAAGAAATAATAAAAGTTTGAAACATTCGAGTATTTTATGTCAATCTTAAATTTATCTTTCATCATTTTAATAAAGTGATAGATACATTTTTATTATATTTTCTTATTTGTTCCATTTACTTTTATATATATGGCTTTCATATTTCACCCACTCCTATGTTTTAAATAATGAATATTCAAACAATCATGATAATAATTCAGGATTTGATTTTGAAAGCATCATTTATATTGATGGAATTGATAAGTTGATACTCTTAATCTGTTTGTATCATTGAAGTAAAAAAGGACATATTTCGTGAAATAAAACTAGCATGTGATTTAGTTCATTTATAGACAGAGTGATTTTATGTGTGGTTTTTTATGATAATTTCTCATAAGGTTGCTCATAATTAATAAATGTTATTTATTAAGAGTATTTATATTTGAAATAAAAAATACCCATATTTTTTTACCTTTCACACAAAGAGTAAAATTATCCATTTGCTATCTCATTTAAGATTATTGAATTTTCTTTAAAAGAAACCCTAACCAAGGATCACCCTCCACACTAGGGTATAAAGTTTGAAAAAGGCTTGATCATAAAGAGAAAAATAAAAAAAGTGAAGGTCTCTAATGATTTTAAGGGTGTAAAAAAAAAATCTTTGGTGCTTATATCTTTTCTAAAAAAGGATGAAAAGTGCCAATCAAAAAAATATGAAAAAAAGAAAAAAAAAGAAAAAAAGAGAATTGATGAAGAATAAAGCAAAAAACTAAGCTGCTCCATATGATAATAAATGATTCATTGGTTTATAACCCTTTGAATTAATTTTGGACCTACTTTATCAATTTCTTTCATAACCCCCTCATCTTAGCCTATGTTACGTCCCTTAAAAGTCTATTTTGATCAAATATGAATGGTTAAAGTGGAGAATCATGAATCGAACTAAGACAAACTTGTAATAGAAATATTAGAAAATTTGATTGAAACGTCACTGATGGATTAAGAGAAAAAGGAAAATGAGAAGGAAATAATGTGAAAGAGATGTGTAAAAAAAAAGAAGCAAAAATAAAAAAATAAAAAAAAAGATTTAAATTGAAAACCTAGAAGGACGGTTTAAGTAACAAAAAGGAAACTTGAAAAAACAAATTTGATGAAGATCCTCAAGAAATAGGGATAATGTTTGAATTGATGAAATATCAATAATATCAATGGAATGAGCTTTTGAAAAAAAATTTAGAATTAATTTGTCTATAATTGTCTAAATATTCATTATGTTAGATGTTGTGTACTCTTCCCAACATTTATCTTGATTCATTCTGAAATGATTCTTTATTTATTTATTCCTTACCAGACTTGTTCTTATAATGGATATCCTTTTTTTAATTTTTCTTGTTCTTCACCATTTATTTCTTTCTATGATGAATTAAAGAAATGTGATGGATTAATTTTGATATTGAATTGAAATGATGATAAATGAATAAATGACTGCTATGAAAAATCCTTGCATTATTTTGAAAAAGTTGAAAGTGACCGTGGCATATTGAAAATAAAATGTGAAAGATGAAAGAAGTTTAAAATAATATTGACCCTTGTGGCTTACAAATGAAAAGAAACATTTCAAATGTTAAGATCAAATGATGAAGCTAATGAAGATGAATTTTGGGTCATAAATCAGTTGATACATTTACTAGCCAGCTCCAAACAAGTTAAAGAAAAACATGATGAGAAGCTAAAAAGAAGACATAAAGAAAGTCATGAAATCCCATTGAAAGAATGAAATTTTAGATTTGGATGATATAATGGATGAGACTACTTGATAGTGCATGATAGCTCATATTGAAAACTACAAGTGCTGATGAGTTAAAAGGAGTGAGAAGATAAATCAAAAGTTTTAAGAACCCTCTAATTTACCACAATTGAAAAGATAAATGAATTGCATAACATACATTACATTCACCACATGCATTAATGCATGCATCATGCGAAAATGCACTTATTCACGGCATTCATCATGCATATTTGAAAAAGAAAAAAATGATTAAAGTTTAAAATTTGGTTGAAATTTTGCATTCATTGCATTCATGCATTGTATTCATTGCATGCATTACATGTTGTATATATCATCGCATTTATTGCACTCATGCATTGCATGTTTGAAAAAGAAAGATCAAAGTTTAAGTTGTTAAATTAGGATGAAATTTTGAAAAATCTTTGGGTTATGCATTCATTGTTTGTATACGTTATGTTCATTATATTCATTCCATGCATCATGCATGTTTGAAATGAAGAAAAAATAAAATTTGAATCTTGAAATTGAATTTGAAAATTGTGAAGAATCTTTTCATTCATTGCATGCATTCATTACATATGTTTGGAAAGCAGAAAGAAAAACCAGATAAGCAAATAATTTTGAGAAGAGACATTGAAAAATAATCAATGATGATTCAGATGAGAAGTAAAGACTCAATTTAATGTAAGATTTTTTTAAGTTTCAATACCTATATCAGGGATGAGCTTTTTCGAAGGTAAGAATAATCTTATTTAATTTTTCAAAGTTTCAAAGCCTCAGTTGTGGATGAATATTTTATTTTTCAAAAGTTTCAAAGCCTTAGTTATGGAGAAACATTTTATTTTTTCAAAGTTTCAAAGCCTCAATTGAGGGGAAGCATTTGAGTTTTCCAAAGTTTCAAAGCCTTAGTTGTACAGAAGCATTATATTTTTAAAAGTTTCAAAACCTTAGTTGTGGGGAGCATTTTATTTTTCAAAAGTTTCAAAGCCTCAGTTGTAGGAAAGCATTTTATTTTCAAAAGTTCCAAAGCCTTTGCTGTGGGGAGCATTTTTCAAAAGTTCCAAAGCTTCCAATGTCTTAGTTGTGGGGAAGCATTTTATTTTTTAAAAGTTTTAAAGCCTTAGTTGTGGGGAGCTTTTTTTTTTTTTCAAAAAAAAAATTTCAAACCTCTGAGGAAGAATCTTTCAATTTTCTTTTTTTATTTTTCTTGACCGAACAAAATAGATGTCTTTTATCTTTGTATAATTCCTATTTCTTAGCAAATGCACAAAGAGGGACAATTATAGAACCCTATTTTGTCTAGGAATTTTTTGAAATTCATTGGGCTTCAAATTTTAATTTTGATTGTGTAATTAGGCATTAATTGGAAAAGTGAGTTTTGGGCTCAAAGATTAAGTCCTAAATTTTATTTGTATTTTAATTTTATAGTTTAATTTTTGGTTTGATTTTTATTTTTTTAATCAAAAAATCAAAGTCAATTGGTAAATTTTTTTTTTAATTTTGTTAGTTGATTGATTGAGAGATCCAACAACATTAGATGATAATTAATGAGATATAGAGACAATTAATAAATTTAATTTTGTAGACTCATTGATATTGAGATGCAAAATTTTTTTGCTGATATATTTTCATAATAATCTATTAGCTTTCTATTGATAGTTTAAGAAATAGTAAATGTATTTTTGTCTTACAAAAACCTTTATTTTTTTGGTTTTTGTCTCAAAATTTCTCTCGAGCATATGATTTTATTAAAATTTAATGAATTTTGTGCAACAACAATTTTTAAGAACTAATCTATGTGATCCACCAACTCATGTATTATATTTAGTAAAATATTTAGTAACTATTTATATTTTTTTAATATAAAAAATAATTTATTATTAAGTGTAAAAAATTATTTTATTTTATTGAGTAGGTTCTTGAGCACGCTAGTGATTATGGTGAAAAAAAATCTTTCATCAAATGACAGTGCTCAAATTTTAAGTGATTATCAATTTCATACATTTTAAATTTTTGGTTAATGTATTGAACAACTTGAATATTATTATATTCAACTTTGTGTTATATGCAAACTATAACAAATTATGTATTTAGATATTTTAATATCTATAATATTTAGTTTATAAATTCATAAATTCGTAGTTATGAATAAAAACATATTTATCTATTTTTTTATTTAATTATAATAGAATTAAAAAAAAATTTAAAAAGTAAAAAATTTTAAGCACTTTTGTGTATAAATGCTATTAAATTTAGTTGTGTTTATGACAAAAACATCGCTAAATTAAGCATTTGTAGCGTTCGTGGCAAAAAAAATTACTAATTTCTTCTTAAAATATCGTTATTTTTTTCCTTGTAAGTATAGTTGATGTTTTTAGCAACATTTTTGACCAATGATACAAAAACATTGCTAAATATAAAAAAAAAAAAATACTGCTAAAACCCTATTTCGTTATAATGAATATTTTAAAATTTTTATAAAATCAAATCAATTCATATTAACTTAAAGAGAAATAAATATAACTAATGCAAGACACGGGATAATTGATAAAAATTATTCATATATCAGTATTATAAACTATTTGCATTGAACATTTTTTTTATAAAAAAATTTTACATTTATATATTTACATAAAATTTCTTAAATTTTTTTTTTGAAAATTCTTTTCTTAGTATCGACAAGCCATCCTCTTTCACCACGCAATGTATACGTCACGCACTTCCCAATTTAAAAAATATACTTTAAAAATTTTAAAAGTTTAAAATTGAAAAATTATAAATCTTATTTTTTAAATTTTATGATTTTATAAAAATAATTATTAAAATTGAATTTATTTAATAAACAATAAAAAGTAACATACGTTGTGGGACGAGGGAGTTTATCCTAAACTGTGAGTTGTCTAAAAGGCCTTCTCATAAATAGGCCATGAGGAAATTAGACAAAGTGTTGATTGATTGAGAGATCCAACAACATTAGATGATAATTAATGAGATATAGAGACAATTAATAAATTTAATTTTGTAGACCCATTGATATTAAGTTGCAAATTTTTTTTTTCTGATATTAGCTTACTATTGATAGTTTAAGAAAGTAAATGCATTTTTGTCTTGCAAAATTTTTTTTTTTTGGTTTTTGTCTCAGAATTTCTCTTGAGCATATGATTTTATCAAAATTAAATCTTAATAATAAAATTAAGAATATAGTTTTAAATATCCACAAATGCTAAATTAAGTCAATAATTATATGATATGTTTATAAAGTGTTGGATTTTTAATTTTAATTATCATAAATTAATTTTTAATAGTCTCTAGTACACAATAAAAAAAAATTGCTAAACTAAAATATCATTCAAATCAAACATAAATATATGTACTTTCTCATATACTTGTGTTTGACAACTTTAATACATCACAAGTCTACACAAATACAATATAAAAATTTAGACATATGTCAAATTATAATAATTTAAAAATTATATGATGGTAGTAATTAAAATGAGAATTATTGAAAAAAGAGTAAACCAATGGACAATAAACTTTTGGAATTTACTTGATAATAAAAACTCAAAGTCATTTTCCTAATATTCCCCCACCACTTTTTTTTTTTTTCCAGTTTTTATGGCTAATACAATTCTTTGGAATCTAAAAGGGTACCAAAGCCATCATACTCATTTGATGAAAATGTCAGTGTTGTAATTAGTTTTCTCTTATCCCTTCTATTTTTTGTTGGAAAATTTTTTTAAATAATAAAGATAAATTAGTTAAGTAGAATACATAAACAATGTTTTGAGAAATTACGTATACAAAGCAATAATTAAACTTTGACAAGGAGCAGTCTACTAACCATACAAGGGGACTGTCCATAGTTGCAAAGAAAACAAAAATCTTTTATTAAGAAAATAAACATGGGCAAACGACTGCCTTGTCTGGAAAAGTCTTTTTTTTATGAAATTAAACAAGGCAGTTGAAAGCATCTGTGTGGCACTGGACTGCATCAGTTTGGAAAAGCGTATTTTTGATGAATAAAAAATGAATAAAAAGTGATCCTTCAATAATAAAGATGAATAATTACATCTATAATTATTTAAAAGGATGTATTCTTAATTAAATGATATATTTGTTGATTGAAACAGCATAATTAAAAGATCACAATTTTTAGATCAAATCTCTCTAAATAGAGATGATATAGAACACACATTCAAAGAGTTGATGAAACTTTATAATTCACAAGTTCAGACTTCTTTCCCTATCTTTTCTCCAATAGTTTAGAAAGGTAATTTTACCACTCATTAAAACGTGTTTAATGATTTGATATCATGAGTCCAAAGTGGTATTATACAAGGTTTTATTGTATCTCATATTGCATCTCATAGGTTATTTCGATTATTCGATCTCTTTTGCATATCATAGTTGATAGAAATGAAAAAAAATAAAAAAAAAATGATATTTTAGTATGCCTTAAAATTATATATATATATTATATATTTTCATATTTTAGCAGTGAAAAGGATGAGGAATCACTGTCAAATTTTTTTCCTTATCATCTTCGCTGGTTGTTGATTGATTGAGTCAATGCCCAACACTTAATTTTCTCTTTACATAATTGAAATGCAACGTGAATGATAAGAAAAGAGAGAAAAAAAATTTTTTTGATTAGAATTTCAATTTAACCAAATTGAATCTAAGAGTTAAAATATTAGGAGTTTTGAATCTCTAATACTTATATATAATTTCATTCTAAATTGAATTTTGGTTATTAAAATTAAGAATATAGCAATTTATTAATAGATTACACGATTATCGACCTACAATCTCAATTCTTTTTGAGAGATATCATCATATTATTTGATCACAACAAAATTGTGATATTACTTGAATTTATACGGCAAATGTAATTAAATATGAGAAAGAATTTTTACTAAATGGTTTAAACCAGTTAGTGTGAGTCGCACTTAAACTACATAGCATCTCTATAATTCATTAAGACCTCACATTCCCAACGTAGAAATTTTATATCGTCAAGTAGTTTTACATCAACAATTCCAAAAAAAAAAAGGAAATTAATTGTTAAAACAATGATATGCAAAAGAAAATATTAATATTTGTTGACTACTTGGATAAGTCTATTTGTAAACTAAACAAGGTTAGACTCAAGCAAAACTTGAGAATGCCCTTAATTATATAAAAAAATTATATATACTCGACAAAAAATTCAAATGTTACTAGGTTTGTTATTGGATTAGGGAATTCAAAAAACTTGTTGAAAATTTTTAAATTGTAACTATAATTTACAATTCAATCAATTTTAAATATAAATTATTACTCTATACACTAAAATAGAGTTTTTGGTATAGAGTGATCAATTTAAAAATCATAGTGATCTGTACTCAGTAATTATATCATATTGTTTGGTAACAATTTAAAAATTTTCGTGACAATAATCTTAAATCACTAAGATAGTGTTTGATATGAGATGACCACTGAAAAAATTATAGTGATCTATGCATAATGATTAAATCATTGTGTTTGGTAATTATTTACTTATCTTACATAGTGTTGATCTTAGATCATCATGAGTGATTTGATCATTATCTTAGAGGGTAATGTAATTACCATTTAAACGGGTGTGAAATATTTATTATCGAGGTGAAGTGATATGTAAAATTATCTATTAAATATGTGAATTAAAACTGAGTTCTTTTCAAAATTAATTGTAATTACTTTATATTATAAATTTTTATATTTTCAAACTAATATACATTGTAACAAGTTAAAAAATAACTAGTGAAATTTATTTTAATTTTTTAAATATATATAATACAATATTTTGATTTTAATAAATTAGTTTTATTTTTTAGTTTTTGATTTTAATCAATTAGTTTTATTTTTTAATTCTTTTTTTTACATAATATATACCATAAAAACTAGTTTATCTATAAAAAAATATATAATTTTTTAATTTAATAATTTAATTATATTTCATTATGAAGTAAAAAAATATCGATAATATTTTATAAATATTATCTTTAAATAATATTGAAATCATTAACTTAGGTAGTTATTATGATATGCATGGTTATTTTAGTACTTTCAAACAAAATAATATTTGATTTTTAGTAATACATAATATAGTAATTTTTAATTACAAAAATTAATCATTCTTAATCAAAGAAAGTAATTATAGATTACGAGTCATAAGATCATTTTGAAAATAAAACCACCTTGGTGATTAAATTATTCGGATGATCTTGAAAGTAATATTGAATGCTACTTAAGGTGATAACATCTTTATTTTGGAGAATGATCTAATTCTCATATGAAAAATTTTATCATTGAAATAAAGTAATTTTCAATATTATATTATGACTAATTCACCCTAATAATAGTGGCACTAGACACATGTTTCCCTCCAAATTTAATCATTATAAGCAAGCATTCACCATAGAAAAATAATAATTCTCTCCAACCTTTACTTGGTATGATTCACATATTTTCAGTATATATGATTAAGATTAACAAAATATGATGAGCTCATCTATAATATTTAAATTATAATATGGAGTAATCTTTTTGGTATATATGGTTAAAATTTTCTTAATTTGCAAGAAAAAAAAAACTTATTAAGTTATATTTATTTATGAAAGTTCAATAATTTTTTTTAATGAAAATTGACATTTTTAATGAATTGGGTAATCAAATTTTAGTTCATTGGCTTAATTCAATTAATTACTCATGTGCATTCCTTTTGGACTACTATTAACATGATAATTAATTTATTTAATGATTTTTTTGAAAATTATTTTCATCAAAATTAGTTTATATTTTGTAATTTTCTAATAAAATAACATACCACTATTTTATAAATTATTCATTCAATAAATATTAAAATTTTACTTTCTTTTTGTAAGTTTATTTTGTATATTTTATACTTGATGATTTTTTTTTTCATGTAATATCAAATATAGTGATTTAATATTACTCGTAATTTTCAATATTGCACCAAATTTAAAAATATAATAAAATCCCTGGTGATTAAATCATCTTAATAATTTTATCACTATAGTAATTAGATCACTACAATGATCATGAAAGTTATAGTATACTTAATTGTAGAGTTTTTTTAACTCTATAAATGAGGTTAAAATACATGTGTATTCAATAATTTATTTATTTATTTATTTGATCTTAATAGGACACTTGTTGATCCGTAATTCCTTCGATAGAATTTAAAACCTCTATCACTAGTGTATAAAATAATTCTTCTTTTACTATATATATATATATATGTATATATCTATATCTATATATGAAATTATAAATTTCTTTATTTTGATATAGATTTGCTGGAGTCCTTTTACCTTGCCATTTTTGTTGCTTTTTACCTTCCCTATTTAGTTACTTACGAAGTTGGACTGATTTTTAGGGTTAATATGTAAAATGGTTACTGTATTATTCATCTTTTTTCAGTTTAGTATTTTAAAAAATTAAAATTTTCACTTTAATAGGTCAATTTTTCATTCCGTCAGATGCCTTGCATTGTTATTGTTAGTTTAAGTGGGTGACGTAGTATGAATACCCAATAAAATTATACTACATATCATAAATATTAGGTTATTGTTATATCAATGAAAATTTTTAAAAGTAACAAAAAAATAATTTTTTAAAAAATAAAAAAAAATTATGTGAAAATAAATAAGGTGGCAATTACTAGACATTTATGCCATGTCTTATGATTTTATTGGATATTAAAGCCAATTAAGCAACTTGACTAAGGTGTTAGTTTGAAGAACCAAAATGTTTGACGGAATAAAAATTTGACTATTAAAATAAAAATTTTATTTCTTTAAGTATTAAATTTATAAAAAATATAATACAAATGTTATTTTTATATTTATTATTTTTGAAGAAAACTAAGCATGCAAAGGCTAGGCCAAAAAACACATGCTAAAGGCCTTGAGACTGGAGAGAATATCCCAAGCGTGTAAGAAGGAGAGAGCTAAAAAAGCACTGGATTGATTTGAACCAAGTGACTTTGGAGGATGATGAAATTTTCAAATTGAAAAATTCATACATCTAATTTCAGTTTGAACCATTAACTTTTATATATATATATATATATATATATATAAGTATATATAATTTGGTGGTAACTCAAATATTCACAATCTCGTTTTAAAAGAAAAAATCTAACAAAATTACACTAATTAATAATATTTAGTATTTATGTTTTTTTATATTAAAGTGGTATTATCCCATAGCAAATAAATATCTAATTTTTTACAATTTTATATTCAAATTGAATCTCTCATTTACAGCTAATTAATTTTAAGTTAGATGTTTGATATTGTATTGGAGTCAAGATTTCCTTTTATTGTCATTTCCAAAGTTATTACATGATAAACTTCTTTCATTTTCACCTATACGTGATAAAAATCTATTAAAGTAATGTTATACTACGTCAAATAAATATTTAATTTTATGTAGTCTTATATTTAAGTTGAATTCTTTTACTTACAACCAATTGATTTTAAGTTAAATGTTCAACATTTTATATCTTAAATTTCTTTTTTGGTATATTGATATAATTTTATTTTTATTTGAAAGTTCATTAATTTGCGAAAGGGATTTCATAGTAAAATTAATTTCATTATGAAATTGATTACATGATAAAGGGCTTATAAAAAATTTAATTGATTTTAAATTTTAAATTTAATTCAATTAGATCACATAATTATTTTTATAAAAAAGATAATATTTAATATGTCTAACATTCAAATTTTAAACAACAACAATTATTTTCCCTATTCTTATGATCAAACCTTCTTTATATAAAAAAAACTCTTTTTATTAAAAGGTTAAGAAGGTTAGAGTAAGACAAAAACAAGTTTGGTAGGACGACTAATATTTGGATAACATATAAATAAATGTCTTTTTCTGGCAGATAAAAAAAAAATGAAGTCTTGTAATGAATGTCTTTTTCTGGCGGATAAAAAAAAATAAATGAAGCCTTGTAATTACTCTCTTTCTTTGGCACATGAAAAATTAAATGATGTCTTGTAAGCTTATCTAGGGGCCCAAAAATTAATTATGTACGATTAAAACTTATAAAAATTGTCCTATCAACATTATAAAAAAATGACTGAAGACCTTTCTGTTGCAATCTATCCTATGGTGTCCACATAAAAGATGTCTTGTAAGCTTATTTAGGGGCCCAAAAATTAATTATATTCGATTTAAACTTATAAAAATTGTCCTATCAACATTATAAAAAAAAGACTTAAGAACTTTCTCTTGCAATCATTGATAAAAGAGCTCATCCGTAAAATTCACTATTAATTTTAAATTAAATAATAAAAAATAAGAGATAATAGTTATTTTATTATTATTATTATTATTTGAGGGTTTTAAGGATGTTGATAACTGAGCGCTCCAAGCACATGGCTAATAAAATCAAAGAAATCAATATTTCAGTTCGTTCTTTTATAAAGAAGACCTCAGTTTAAAATAAGAAAAAGCGATATGCTAAATGGTTTGATATTATGAGTTTGAAGTAATCCTTTTTGCATATCATAATTGATAAAAATAAAATATATCTAAGAAATATAGCTTTGCAATATGCTTTGAAATTATATTCTTTCGTATTTTAGTAGTGAAAAGGAAGAGGAATCCTCTCCAAATCTTTTTCCTTATCATCTTCGACGGTTGTTGATTGATTGAGTCAATGCCCAACACTTAATTTTCTCTTTTCATAATTGAAATGCAATGTCAATGATAAGAAAAGAGAGAAAAATTTTGATTAGAATTTCAATGCTACCAAATTGAATCCAAAAGTTAAATTAGGGTTTAAATTAGAAGTTTTGAATCTCTAATACTTACACATAATCTCATTCTAAATTGAATTTTAGTCATTAAAATTAAAAACATAACAATCTATTAATAGATCATATGACTTTCGACTTATAATCTCAATTTTTTTTATGAGATATATCATCAAATTATCTGATCAAAACAAAATTGTGATATTACTTGAATTTATACAGCAATTGTAATTAGATATTAGGGCAATTTTTGCTAAATGGTTTAAACTAATTCGTAGGAGTCGCACTCAAACTATGTAGCATCTCTATAATTCATTAAGACCTCACATTCCCAACCTAGAAATTTTATATCGTCAAGTAGTTTTACATCAACAATTCCAAATAAAAAAAAAAAGAAAATTAATTGCTAAAACAATGATATACAAAAGAAAATATTAATATTTGTTGACTATTTGGAGAATTGTATTTGTCGACAAAACAGGGTTAGACTCAAGCAAAACTTGAGAATGCCCCTAATTATATTAAAAGTATATACTTGGCAAAAAATCCAAATGTTTCTAGGTTTGTGATTGGATATAGAGAATTCAAAAAACTTGTTGAAAATTTTTAAATAGTAACTATAATTTATAAATTAATCAATTTTATTTCTCTGTAACTATAACTATAATAAATTAACTATAATTTATAATCAATTTATAAATTAATCAATTCAATCAATTTTAAATATAAATTATTTCTCTGTATGCTAGGAGAGCTTTTGGTAAAGAATGATCGATCTAAAACCTACATTGATATTCACTCAGTAATTATATCACATTGTTTGATAGCAATTTAATAATCTTATGTGACAGTAATTTTAAATCACTAAAGTGATAATAGCATTGTTTTGAAAAATGATTTAATTCTCATTAAAAATGATAAAAAAATTTTATTACTAAAAAAAAGTAATTTTCAATATTATATTTTGAATTTCTTTTTTGGTATATTGATGTAATTTTATTTCTAATTGAAAGTTCATTAATTTGTAAATGGAATTTCATAGTAAAATTCATTTCATTTGGAATTGATTACATGATAAAAGGTTTGTTCAAAATTTAAGTTTTTTTTAATTAGAAATTTAGTTCAATTAAATCATGCAATTTTTTTAAAAAAATAGTATCTAATAGATTTAAAATTTGAATTTCAACACTTACAATATTTTTTTTATTCCTATGATTTGACTTTTTTTGTATAAAAAAATCTAATCTTTTTTCAAAAGAAAGTTAAGAAAGTTTGAGCAACATTCAAATTGGACAAAAATAAGTTTGGTAGGATGACTAATTTTTGGAGTTAACATATAAATAAAGGTCTTTTTCTGGCATATGAAAAAAATAAATTATGTCTTGTAAGCTTAATTAGGGGTCCCAAAAATTAATTATGTACGGTTGAAACTTATAAAATTTGTCCTATCAACGTTATAAAAAAAGACTCACGAATTGTTGCAATCTATCCAATGATGTACACGTACTTTTTTTTTTGTCTTAATTTCTTTTCTTTTGATCCCTTATTGTCCACTTTCAATCGTTTATCATTAATATGAGAGCTTATCTGTAAAACTCACCGTTAATTTTAAATTAAATAATAGAAAATAAGAGATAATAGTTGTCTATTTTTTTTTACTCATTATTGAGGGTCTCAAGGATGTTGATAATTAAGCACTCCTACAGCATGGCTAATAAAATCAAAGAATTCAATATTTCAGTTCTTTCTTTTTTTAAAAATGTCGTAGTTTGAAGATAAAAAAAAGTTATAAATATGAAGATTTGAATTTTAAATTTTTTAAATATTATTTTTTAAAAATAATTATATAAATTAATTGAATTATTTTTTTTTTAAAAAAATATTTTGTAATAAAAAATTCAAAACCTGAATTTTTTTTTTTTTGTATATAAGAAGTCAAAACCTGAAAATAAAAAAAATATAAATATTGAGATTTAAATTTTAAACCTATTAGATGTTACTTTTTAAGTAAAATTGTTTGAATCGATTAAACTAAATTCTCTTTCAAAACTTAAATTTTTTAATAATATTAATTGAACCAAACATTCGAAATGTTACTCCAATTCTTATATAAAGGAAACTATTCTCCCTTACCTTTCTCATTCCAATTGTTCTTTAAATTTCTATCTTTTCACCTAATAGCCTAAACCCTTTCAATTAATCTTCTAGCTATTACCATCACAGTCCCTTCGCAATGGATGAGAAGTTGAAGGAAGCTCCTGAAGCAGAGAGCATCAATGCGTTGAATGTAGTAGGGAGAATGGAGATGTTTTGGAGGACATTGATGAGTTGGAGTTGGTTGATACTGCATTTAATATAGCTGCAGCTAAAGGGCACATTGAATTTTGTAGGAAGACTGTGAACTTAAAGCCATCATTCATTGGGAAGCTCAACCAACACGGTCTCAGCACCTTTCACTAGGAGTATAAATAATACATTAGTATTTGCAAGTTACTCAGATTCGATTCGAATAAAATTCAAATTCGATTCGATTATTATCGAATCAAGCTCGAGCTCAAGTAGCTCGACTCGTCGATCGAGTCAAGTTTGAGTATTCTTATACCTAGTTCAAGTAATTCGCGAGCCTAATGAGCTTTTATATTTAAATATATTTTTATTATTTTAATTAATAAAATATCTCGAATTTGAGTTTGAACTCAAGTACAAATAATCAAACTTTTGTCCAGTATACGAATCGAGTTTATTTTTATATATTAATCGAGCTTAATCGAACGAGCTCGAGTAGCTCGATTTCGATCACAAATTAAGCTCGATCTAGAAAAATGAAATTCGACTGAGTTTGAGCTGAATATCGAGCAACGAGTTGAGAGTCGAGCTCGAACTTCTCACTATATCGACTCGACTCGACTCGATTACACTCCTACCCTTCACACTGCTTTGGAAAATCGATGAAAAGATACGGTCTTTTGTCTCCTGTACTTGGGAAACAACCTCATTCCTATGTTCCGACCTCTTTTTTATAAAAATATTAAATTTTTTTTAAAAAAAAAAAAGAAAAGAAAGTTAGAGCAACCTTCAAATTGGACAAAACCAAGCTTGATAAGATCACTAATATTTGGCGTTGACATATAAATAATTGTCTTTTCCTAGCAGATGAAAAAAATAAATGATGTTTTGTAATAAATATCCTTTTCTAGTAGATGAAAAAATAAATAATGTCCTTTAAGCTTATTTAGGGGGCCCAAAAGTTAATTATGTATGATAACAAAAATGATGTCGTGCAAGCTTATTTAGGGGCTTAAAAATTAATTATGTACGATTAAAATTTAAAAAAAATTTTACTTATCAACATTATAAAATTTTTTTTTATTTTTTTTTGTTTCAAAATGTTTATTATATATTAATTTTTATAAAATTTAATATATTTAATATTAAAATTTAAATTTTTTATAAAATTAAAGTTTATGATTTTTAATGTTAAAAAATAAAAAATTTAAATATAAAAAATAAAAATTTTAGATATTCAAAAAAATTAAAATATAATTTTAAGATATTTTATAAAAAAGTAAAAAAAAAATAAAATAGGAGTATGAAATTCTATTGCAATCTAGCCGACGATGTCCGCATACTTTTTTATTTTTTTAGTCTTAATGTCTTTTCTTTTGATCCCTTATTGTCCACTTTCAATCGTTTATCATTGATATGAGAGCTTATATGAAAAAAGTCACTATTAATATTAAATTAAATAATAGAAAATAAGAGATAATAGTTGTCTAATTTTTTTTACTCATTATTTGATGATCAATATTTGAGGATCTCAACGATGTTGATAATAAAGCACTCCAAGAGCATGGCTAATAAAGTCAAAGAATTTAATATTTCAGTTTTTTTTTTTTTTTATAAAAATCACAACAATACAGAAGTAATAGATAATAATCAATAATAAAAAATATAAAAAAAATAAAGCACACCAAATTTTACGTGAAAAACCCTCCAGTGTAGAGGAAAAAAATCACGGACTACCAGAAAAATCTTCACTATCAAATAATAGGTATACAAAATTCTTCTCTAGCTAAAACTAGAGCTAATCAACAACTAGAGAAACAATTGGAGAAATCTCACGAAATAAATGACTCAACAAATACACCATAGATTTGTTTCTAGAGAGTTTCAAACTTGATCTTCACCGTTCAGAATGTAGAACTCTGAATCATAAACCTCCTGACAAGGTTCCAACTCAATCGGACTACGGATCGACTTCCGTTCAACCAACTCTCCCTTCTCTTTTTCTCTTTGCTTTTTCTAGCTTTTCTTCTTTCTCTACTTGATTTTCGACACACGCTTAAAACAACCCCACCTCTTTTTTATTAAGTAACTAGGGCTCTGTGTAAAATGAAAGATTAAAGCCCATGACCTTTACTTGATCCAAAACTATTTACATGAGGTTGGACCCCATTTTTCTAACACTCAATGATGTTAATAATAAAGCACTCCAAGAGCATGGCTAATAAAGTCAAAGAATTTAATATCTCAGTTCTTTCTTTTATAAAGAAGCTTGTAGCTTGGGAGTACAGGGACGGGTTATAAGAGATTTTAGGTATTGAGGTCTGAATTTTAAATTTATTGTATATTATTTTTTAAAACAAAATTATATGAATTAATTGAGACAAACTCTCGTTTAAAATTTGTATTTTTTAATAATAGTAATTGAACCAAACGTTCCGAATGTAATTCCAATTCTTATGTAAAGGAAATCATCCTCCTATATCTTTCTCATTCCAATTTGTTCTTTAAATTTCAATCTTTTAACTTAATAGCCTAAACCCTTTCAATTAATCTTCTTGCTATTACCATCACAGTCAGTCCTTTAGCAATGAATGAGAATTTGAAGAAAGCTGCTGAAAAAGGTAGCATCGACGAATTATATGATTGTATTAGGGAGAATGGAAATGTTTTGAAGGACATGGATGAGTTGGAGTTTGTTGATACTCCACTCCATATAGCTGCAGCTGAAGGGCACATTGAATTTTGTAGGGAGATTGCGAACTTCAAGCCATCATTCACTAGGAAGCTCAACCAAGTTGGTCTCAGCCCCCTTCACATTGCTTTGGAAAACCGGCGAAGAGATATGGTCTACTGTCTCCTGCACGTGGATAACAACCTCGTTCGAATCAAAGGAAAAGGAGGCTGCACTCCTTTGCATCTCTTAGCCAAGCTACACGACCTGCAGCTCGAGTTCTTGCCTGAGTTCCTAAAAGAATGCCCTCAATGTATCCAAGATGTCACAATTCGAAACGAGACTGCTCTGCATATTGCAACGGGAGAAGCTTTTGAAGTCCTATTAAAATGGATTTTCAGGACCTCTCACCTCTCTCCGGATGAGAAGAAAGATATTCTTAATACGAAGGACTTAGATGGTAACACCGTGCTGCACCTAGCTGTCTCCATGATCAGAATTTGGCTACCTGCAAGACGACTAAAGGTATATCGTATCCCAGGCATTATCTCATCTCTTCACTTTTCATTAATTTGATAATAGAATTTCTAATTGAGGGCTTCTATCTGCACGACTGGTTTTGTTTTTTACACCTTTTTTTATTTTTTTTCAAAATTATCTTCAAGTGAAATTATTTAATGATTTTTTTTACTCTTAAAAAATCTGAATATCCATATCCTATAAATTATAAAATTTGTTGGATATGAAAATTTAATAAATTAAATAACTTACTAGATATAAGTATCTAGTAAGTTATATAATGTATCGGATTTTGAAATCTCTAAATTAGTTTCTAGAATTTTTGGGAAAAATTACAAAGAAGAGGTTTTATTATAAATTTTATTAATTGGTATAATGAAAAAAAATTATTATTGAAAAGGAAATGCCAATTTTAAAATTAATAAAAAATATAATTTTATTATTTTGATCTTAAAAAAATAAAGTATTATGAGATCCTAACTAAACTAAAGATAAAATAGTAAAAGTATTTTTTTTTATAAATTAAAAATTATCAATTTTTTAATAATATTTTTCTCTTAGTATCAAGTATTAAAATTTTGTAATTGACTTAAATTATTACCGGATTTTCTTTTTTTAATGAAAAGAAATAAAAAAAATGGATAAAAATTGAAGTCTATTATAATATTTTAATAATTGATACCAAGGGAAAAATATTTATTAAAAAGAAATGATGAATTTTAAATTTATAAAAAAATTGCATTTATTATTTTATCCTTAGTTTAGTTAGGTCTCATAAAATTTTATTCTTAGTTTAGTTGGGTCTCATAAAATTTTATTCTTTCTCTAAGGTCAAAATAATAAAATCAACATATTTTTTAATTAATTTTAATATTTATAATTTTTTCCAATAATAACTTTTTTATTATATCAATTAATAAAAATTTTTAATAAGGCTCTAATTTTGCAATTCTCTCTAAAATTTTCAAAACTATCACAAATATCAAAATTTAGTAAGTTATATACCTTATCCAATTTTTATATATGATAAGTTTTATAATTTATTGAACATAGTGTATGTTATTTAACTTATAAGATTTTTTATATGATACTATAAACTTTTAAAAGTGAAAAGGATAATTAAATAATTTTACTTTAAAATAATTTACAAAAATAAAAAAATGTGGAGAGAAAAACTTCAGTGCAAATAGAAACTCTCTTTCTAATTGGAAGAGAATATAGCCATTGTTGCTTAAAATAATAATAAAAAAAAACCTTTAAATTTTATCATTTTAATTTTCTAAGTAAACTTTTAGTGTTTATTGTATCCAAATAAACTCTTAATTTTTAATTTGTACCTTAATAAATCTTTAGCCCAAATAGAGAGTTGACTTTTATTATAGTCAACATTACATAGAAGCTTATGTGGCATGATGCTATGTACAAAATTGAAAATTTAAAACAAAACTTTTATTTATGATGGGGATAAAAATTGAAAATTAATTCTTGAAAAATAATAAATATTTTAAAATATTTTAATTTTCAATCACCTTTTATTTATGTGGACAAAAAAAATCCAATAAGTATTAAGAATTTATTTAGGTATAACAAAATTATAAAATATTACCAAAAAAATTAGAAAAAGTTTAGTAGTCCCTTAAGCATTTTAGTCTTGTTTCACTTAAGGTTATTATTATGAATAGTCACTAAACTATAATGAAATGATTAATAGGATTAATATTATGAATAGCTATTAAATTATAATAAAATGTTTAATATAATAAATTAATTTTAAAAATATTTAATATATTACTTAAATTTTAAATTTATTAATTAATATGATACTCATCTCTAACGTGATTAATTTCAAATCATAATATATGACATACAAACATTCTTTAAAATATTAAATTAATTAATAAATTTATAATACAAGTATCATACTAAAAATTTTAAAAATTTAAATGTTATATTAAATATTTTACTATAATTTAAAGTCGTTTATAATATTAACCCTTTTAATTAATGTTACTTTTATTTATTCACTTTGCAGGATTGCATCAAAATATTATTGAAATGTAAGGTTAATGTTAACGACGTCAACGTGAAGCGTTTAACGGCCCTTGATGTCTCAGAAGCAAGCTGGCAAGGTAACGACGTACAGGGACAGATCAGTAAACTGTTACGTCGTGCCGGAGGCAAGAACAACGGCTCAATTCCCACACTTAAAAGCTTAGATAAGTTGATAATAGGTTCAAGGATCTCTTGGATTGAAAGGTTATTCATTGAATGGAGGAATGATCTTCGAAAAACATCATTGGAGAGGAGCAATGCTTTGTTCGTAGTGTTGGTTCTCATCCTGACAGCCACTTACCAAGCCACTTTAAGCCCTCCTGGAGGCTTTGGCGAGGGTGACACCACTTCCTCCACCACCAGCAATACTACTACAACATCCCCGACTGGCCAAATCAATACCCTGATTAAACATTCCGATCAACGTGTCGGGGCATCAGTTATGAGTACACAGAGTTTCCTTTTCTTTTTTATCCCAAACAATTTGGCTCTCTTTACTACATATTACTTAACCATAAGACTACTATTTCTGCTTTCTATTGGTCATCTTACAGATTGGGTACTTACGGTAACATTGACAACGTTGTTGATTTGCCTGTTAGGCTCAATGTGGGTCATATCACCATCCGGTCTTTGCACCATCATTGTTTTCTCTGTCTGGTTTACATGTATGGGCTTAACCGTCATCTTCTTTAAACTACCTGAAACCATTCATAGGGAGTTCATAAAAAGGATGAAGGAGGACCTGCCCAATCTACAATGATGGAAAGGGCGAAAGTTGTATGTCGGTAATTTGCTTCATCAACATGGGATTAGGCATGCACAGGGTTCTGTCATACACCATCGTTAAAAGCTTTTAAACTCCAATGAAGAGATAAAAGAATTGCAACATAACCCATTAATGTTAGGATATATGTAAAATAATTAATAAATTAATATGATAAATAAAAGGGTACATGTGGCAATATTGTAATCTAAGCGTCCAAAAGTTTTAACGGATATATTTGCCTAGGTTCTTTGTAAATTAGTGTTTGTGGATTTTGTATTTGATTTCCTCTCTGTAATTTGTTCGTATGCAATTAATAATACTTATGCATGTTTTGACTTACTATTTAAATAGCTTCGTTGAGAGTTTTATTCTTTATTAAGTTAATAAACATTTTGTTTTTAGTACATCCGAATGAATCAAAAAAGAAAGAACGCGAAAATTCAAACCTCAAAGCTATTCTTTTAATTGAATCTATTTCTTTTTTTAAAAAAATAATAAGTTGAGCCGTTACTCGTCAAAATTATTAAGATTATATAAATTGTTCAAATTTCATATGCATAATTTTATTATATAGCACAAATTATCCCAAAATACTGCTGGTTTTTGCTTGTGATCATCAATTTCTGTTGCATCATTAATTCATACAACCTTTAAGCCAAGCATCATCTTGCAGCCGGAGAGACACCATTCTTATCGATAATTGTCTCTAAAACCGCCATCGATAGTTTTTTTTTTCTTTTTTTTCTGTCATATATTTTATGTGACGCGCTAGATGAAAATGACAGTAGCTATATCTGTACGTCTATACATAATATAAAAAATTGCAACTGATGTTTGTCTTAAAAAATAATTTCAAGGGTAATTTTGAAATTAAAAAAATTGATAAAACTTTAAGAAGCCTCTAGAGTGCGAAACGAGAAGAAAAGTGACACAGAACAGGAAGAAGAAGAAGAAGAAGAAAGAGTTTCTTTCCCATTCTACCTCCTTTCTTTTATAGTTTGAAAAAATCAGATCAGAGAAGGTGAGTAAGAGATCTTCCCATTTCTTTATTTTTCCCATACTCTTTCTTTTTGTTTCTTCGTTTCCTCTTTCCAATTTCTTTTCTCTTTTTTTTTTTTTTTTTCAAAATTGGCCTACACACACCAATTTGGCTAGCTTTTTCAACGAGAACATTTTATTTTATTGAAATTTTCTTTAAATTTTTTCTCTGCTTTTTCTTATTTTTTTTCATGTTTTTGTTTCTTTGTTGTTCTTGATAATTGCTTGATTTTGTCCTTATAATTTTTTATTCATATTTTTAATTATTGGTGATTTTTGAGATGACTTTAGCTAATTCTTCATTTTTTTTTTTTGTGATTTAGGGTTTGAAGGTTAATCTAACTAAGACTGATTATTGCATGGAATGATAGGTTTGGTTTGTTAAAAAGATTAAGGTTTGAGCCCTTAATTTCTGTTTTTCAGTTTCTTTTAAAATTTTAGCAGTGAAAATTGAAGCAGAGTTGATGTTTTATAAAATTTCTTATTTTTTTTAATACGAACTTTTTTCTTTTAAAAAATTTTTTGTTGTAATTATGTAATATATAAGAATTATTTAATTTAAAATTAATAAAGCATGAAATAACTTGCATTTTATTATATTCAATGGCTGTTATATATATCAAAATGGGTTGTTTTAACTAATCTCTTTTACCTTTTTTTTCTTACTTTTCTATATTGATATATGTACCTTGCTCTGTTTATTTGTTAATATTTCTATGTTATTACTCATTCACTAATGTTAATATTATCTAAATATGCTTTTCTTTTAGGTTTACTTAATCACATATGGATCATATAACGTTTCTATTTTGGTGTTACCTATTTTTACATAACATTTATATAACTTAATTTAAATATGAACTTAAAGAAAGGTGAACCTCTTTGTTATTTGGGCTGGATGCTTTTGTTACATTTTACTATTCGAGGCTTTGATTCTTTCATGTCCTTGCTTCATTTTACTTTGCTTTCAACGTTTTCATTGTTGAGATGCCTTTGTTCACGTATACTTAATTTTGTTTAAACAAAAAAAAAAAAATTGACAGGTTGATGGATAAAAATCATTTTTTACATAAATCAATTATGGAAAGCTAGGGGTAATAGTTTTATTGACGTGGTAGCATGATTTTAAACATTTAGGAATTTCATCTAATCAATGACAAAAGGATATAGGGGTCTATTGCCTACAAATAATCAGTTTTATCTTTGTTTAAAATAGATGTGGACAAACTTATTATGTTGTTTTTTATGGTCGAAGTGAAGTGGGACACGTACTTATGGTATAGTGATGATATAAAGATTTTTTTGGGGATGGAATGAGTTTTGTTAGAATCAGCAGTGTGACATCTTAAACTATACGAGCAAAGTGATCGTAATCAATTTTATATTGGCTTTCATTACTTTGTGCCATTAAAGTTTAGTAATCACTTTAAGATGTGGGTGGCATTTACAAAGTTGATTTTTAAATTCTTTTATATATGCTTTGGTTTCATGAATTCTAAGAATTGTTGTTTTCTTATTGCTATTTTAATTTGGTAGTTATTTAGTTGTCTTTGTTAGAGATGTTTCTATAATTTTGGGATTGAATTGATCTATTTCTTGATTTTGTTTATGTAAGAAAATTTTGAGCATAAAAACTGTTTATCAAAATGTCTCCTAATATTGTTTATATTGGGTTTTACTATTGCTTTTGCTGCCACTATTAGGTGAATTTCCATGATTTGTGATATCTATCTTTGTTTATGTGATAGATTTATATCCATACTTGATAATGAAAAACATAATTATTTCTTATACGTTTTTGCATTTGTGTGTATTTGACTCTATGCAAAGTGTAAAAATAATAAAAGTACACAATCTTTTATTTATATTAAAGTATTTTTATATTTCACTGAGCCATTTACATAATTGTTTGTATGATCAACTTTTTAGAGGAATTAAACATCTGTCTCCACTCATGTCTAACTTTTTATCAATAATTGCAAAAATATTATGGATAGTAGCTGTTGTAACGGTTTTGTGTCCGTCCGACGAATTTAGAAACGAAATAAAAAATAACAGAGTCCCCATCAATCTTTTTAAGCGAGGTGCGATTGGTCATTTATTAAAACATATCATTTTAATAAAATTTTAAAATTAATTAAAATTTATTAAAAAGATAATTTTAGGGTCTGCGTAACTGTTTGGATTCGGGAGTAAGTTACGTGTGGGGAAGGATTAGCACCTTCACAGTGTCCGTTTAAAACGGTACTAATTAACTAGTGTTATCCTTTGATTTTGATAAAAAAAAGGTCTTATTTTTTGTGTTTGAAAAATAATTTTCTTTGATTTCTTTTGCTTATTATTAAAAAAATTATTCTCGAGAAAAATAAATTAAAATTTTTTTATTGAAATAATTCTTAAAATGTTTCAATACGTTGGTAACATTGAAAGAATTTTTTTTGACTTAGAGATTTTTTAGGCATCGTTTTTTGAAATACCTTAGAATCTCATCTTTGGATGTTCGAATTTATTTTTCGAAAAAAAATTATGTCATGTATGCAATGCAAATAATAACATATGGATGCATACATTTTATTCTTTTTCAAAAAAAAATTATTAATTGTTTTATTAATTTTTTATTTGAAATTTAAATTTTAAAGAAAAAGAAATTTAATTATATTGAAGATTTTTTATAAATATTTCAATACACTGGTAATATTTTACAAAAAATTTTTACCTAAGGAATTTTTAAAGTATCTTTACTCGAAATACTTTTAGAATCTTATCATTGAATAAATTTTTTTTTTATTTTTTTATTTAATTTATTAATCAATTTTTATTTATTACTTAAAAAGAAATTTTTACTGTATTGAAATTTTTTTTATAAATATTTTAATACACTAGTAGTATTTAAAAAAAAAATTTCACCTAGAGATTTCACAGGCATCATTATTTGGAATATCTTTGAATCTCATCGTCAAATAAAATTTTTTTTTCCTGCATTTTGTATTAGTTTAGTATTATTATTAAATTTATTTTTATATTATTTTGTTTTTAAAGTTTATTTTAAAAATTAACAAAATTATAAAAAAAATTAATCACATATTTCATCATTTAATCTAACAAATATAAATATTTTAATATGCATAAATATTAATAAAATAATATATAAAAATTTTAAAAAATTTTTTTAAAAAAATTTTTCACTTGAATCGGATCAGTCAACAGTTCGGTCAACTCGCGGTTCGGTTCGACGGTTCGGTTTGATCTGGTGGTTTAACGGTTCAAGCGCGGTTCAGTTCGGTCTGACGGTTCAGCTGGATCGGACAGGGGTTGAAGGAGAAACGGGTTTCAGGTCAAGTGCGCGGACTCTGAGTCGGGTCATGGGTCAACGCGCGGATCTTCAGGAGTTAAAACGACATGGTTTTGGGCATTAGTGAAATGACGTCGTTTTGGGTTTTGGCAGTTTATATAAAATCAAGAATTTTTTTTTTTCGGCCATTTTTTCTCTTTTTTCCAAAAATTTATTTTTTCTCTCAGACAAAAAAAAAAACAGGGATCGACTATCGTCATCGTCATTCGTCGGTCATCGGTCGTCATTATTGATGGTTAAAAAATCTTAAAAAATACCCAAAAAATCTTTCTCGTCATTCGAAAAACAGATCCGGGCTTGGTTTCTCTCGAAAGTAGCCCAAACACCCAGATCAGCCTTCAAAGTTTCGATCAAAAATTTTTTCTTTTTTTTATGTTTTTTTGGTTTTTTTTTTGTGTTTTTGTAGGTGTATTTTTAGTGCTGGGTTCTCCATTTCAGGGGATTATTTTTGCTCTTTTTTGTGTTTTTGTAAAAATTTTATTTTTAATCAAAGCTTTTTTTTGCCTTTTTTTTTCGATTCTTTCTCTTTAATTTGTAGATAATAAGCTTTATTTATAAAGCTTTTTGGGATTCAAATCTCAGATCTTCTGGGATTCGAATCTCATTTTTTTCACTGAAAATTCACGTCTGTCGTTCGTGATTGACGGCTTGTGGGTCGGTCGCTGACAGCTAATGACGATGATTTTGGACTTTAGGGATTGTACATTTAATGCACTAGATTTGAATCGGATAAGGAAGAAAAATAAGGAAAAAGAAAGGAGGAAAAAAAGAAGAAAAATGAAAAAAATGAAAAAAGAGAAAAAAATTAAATAAATAATAATAATAATAATAATAATAATAATAATAATTATGTTTACAATTACCTCTCTTTGCCTATTTCTGTGAATCAGGAATAAGATAAACAAATAATTATTTTGTTTGGAAAGATGAAACATTGAGAAAAGAGAAATTTTTTTTATTTTTTTTATTTTTTTTGGTTCGACAAAAAGGGGCTCATCTCAAAAGAGGTTCAATCGATATTTTTGAAAGTTTAAAAGGCTCTTCTTAGTAGAAGTTCAATAACTTAAATTTTTTTTTTTTAAAAAGTTTCTCTCAGCAGAGGTTTAACAACTTTAAAATCTCATATCATGAAAAGGTTTCTTCTCAGCAGATGTTCAACAATTTTAAAATCTCATATCATGAAAATGACTTCTCTCAGCAGAGGTTCAACAACTTTAAAAATCTCTTGAAAAGGGTTCCTCTCAGTAGAGGTTTAACAACTTTAAAATCTCATATCATGAAAATAGCTCCTCTTAGCAAAGGTTCAACAATTTTAAAATTCTTTCGAAAAATCTCCTTTCAGTAGAGGTACAATAACTTTAAAATCTCATCTGAAAAAGTTTCTTTCAGCAGAGGTACAACAATTTTAAAATTCTCTTAAAAAAGCTCCTATCAGCAGAGGTTCAATAACTTTAAAATCTCATCTGAAAAAGCTTCTCTCAGCAGAAGTTCAACAACTTTAAAATTTCATCTGAAAAAGCTTCTCTCAGCTGAGGAACAACTTTAAAATTCTCTTGAAAAAATTTTTCTCAGCAGAGACATAACAATTTTAAAATCTCATCTGAAAAAGTTTCTCTCAGCAAAGGGAAAACTTTAAAATTCTTTTGAAAAAGTTTTTTTCAATAGAGGTTCAACAACTTTAAAATCTCATCTGAAAAAGTTTCCCTCAGCAGAGGTTCAACAATTTTAAAATTCTCTTGAAAAAGCTCTTTTCAGCAGAAGTATAACAACTTTAAAATCTCATCTGAAAAAGTTTCTCTCAGCAGAGGCACAATAACTTTAAAATTCTTTTGAAAAAGTTCATCTCAGTAGAGGTTCAACAACTTTAAAATTTTATCTGAAAAAGCTCCTTTCAGTAGAGGTACAATAATTTTAAAATTCTCTTGAAAAAGCTCCTCTCAACAGAGGTTCAACAACTTTAAAATCTCATATCATGAAAAGGGTTTCTCTTAGCAGAGGTTTAACAACTTTAAAATTTCATATCATGAAAAAGGCTCCTCTCAACTGAGGTTCAACCACTTTAAAATCTCATATCATGAAAAGGGTTTCTCTTAGTAGAGGTTCAATAATTTTAAAATTCTTATATGAAAAAACTTCCCTCAGCAGAGGCTCAACAACTTTAAAATTTTCTTGAAAAAGCTCGTCTCAGTAGAGGCACAACAACTTTAAAATCTCATCTGAAAAAGCTCTTTTCAGCAGAGGCACAATTTTAAAATTCTCTTAAAAAAGCTCCTCTTAGCGGAGGTTCAACAACTTTAAAATCTCATTTGGAAAAGCTCCTCTCAGCAGAGGCATAATAACTTTAAAATTCTCTTGAAAAAGCTCTTCTCATCAGAGGTTCAACAACTTTAAAATTTCATCTGAAAAAGTTCCTCTCAGTAGAGGCACAATAATTTTAAAATTCTCTTGAAAAATCTCTTCTTAGCAGAGGCATAACAACTTTAAAATCTCATCTGAAAAAGCTCTTCTCAGTAGAGGCACAACAACTTTAAAATTCTCTTGAAAAAGTTTTTCTTAGCAGAGGTTTAACAACTTTAAAATCTCATCTGAAAAAGTTTCTCTCAGTAGAAGTTCAATCGATATTTTTGAAAGTTTAAAAGGCTCTTCTTAGCAGAAGCTCAATAATTTTATTTTTTTTTTAAAAAGCTTCTTTCAGCAAAGGTTCAATAACTTTAAAATTTTTTTTGAAAAATTTCTCTTAGCAAAGGTTCAACAACTTTAAAATCTCATATCATGAAAAGCGCTTCTCTCAGTAGAGGTTTAATAATTTTAAAATCTCATGTCATGAAAAGGGTTTCTCTCAGTAGAGGTTCAACAATTTTAAAATTCTCTTGAAAAAGTTTCTCTCAGTAGAGGTACAACAACTTAAAATCTTATCTGAAAAAGCTCCCATTAGCAGAGGTTTAACAACTTTTAAAATTTTTTTGAAAAAGCTCCTCTCAGCAGATGTAAAATAACTTTAAAATCTCATCTGAAAAAGTTTTTCTTAGTAGAGATTCAACAACTTTAAAATCTCATATCATGAAAAGGGCTCATCTCAACAAAGGGTCAACAATTTTAAAAATCTCTTGAAAAAGGTTTCTCTCAGTAAAGGTTCAACAACTTTAAAAATCTCATATTTTGAAAAGGGCTCTTCTCAACAGAGGTTCAACAACTTTAAAAAGCTCTTAGAAATGGCTCCTTTCAATAGAGGTTCAACAACTTTAAAAATCTCATATCTTGAAAAATGTTCCTTTCAACAGAGGTTTAACAACTTTAAAAATCTCTTGAAAATGACTCCTCTAAGCAGAGGTTCAACAACTTTAAAAATTTTATCTGTTTTCAAATATGAGTTCTTTGAACAAGTAAATTTTTCTCTTTTGAATTCTTTTGTTTGATCATTGTCTTTACCAAAATCCTGTTTTTCATTAAGAAATGAAAATTTTTTATCTTTGTTACAACTTTTCATGGATGCATGTATTGAGTGCTCCAAATACAATGCATGTAATGCAATCAAAATTATTCATTGTAGTAAAAAAGTTCTCTAAATCTCTTGTTTTTGGTTTCTTTTATCAAAATTTTTATATGATCAATTTGTTCATAACATCTGACCACAATATTTTTCTTCTTTAAAAGTCTGCAACATCAATGTCTTGTCATGCTTTTGTCATCTTTTATCATTTGCTTTTGTCAACTTTAAACATTAATGCTGAGATCTTTCATTTTTGTTTTTCTTTTCATCATTTTAAGTTTAAGACAAACAAAATGTAATCACATATTTCACCTATTTGTATGATGAATAAAAATATCAAATGAGAATAAAAGAATGGACAGGCATTGTCTTCAAAGAAAAGATAGCATATTTCATTAGATGTCGAAGTGTTTAAGTTGAAACAAAGGTATCCAAAGAATGATCATAAGATAATCATGAACAAAATATTCTCAAATTCTTTTTCTAAAATTAAATCAGATGATTTTTTTTATCATTCAGAGTTCGTCAAACTACACTTGTCTCTGTGTTATGGGATCTTCTTCTGATGATGCTTCTGCTTCACATCTAAGTTGTCTTTTCAGGTTTTCAGCTTAGATAAGTTAACATTTTTTTAAGCAAAATATTTTTTTACAGTATTCGAATTTATTGGAGTAGGTAAATCACTTTCATTCATTTCTGTCAAAATCAATGTCTCACCAAAAAATGCCTTTTTCACCATATACGGGCATTCTCAATTTGGTGTTCATTTTTTACGATTATCATGTTGATTTGAAAGGATTCTTTTTAACACTAAGTTTCTTTCCTTAAAGCAACGAAGATGAATTTTCTTATCATGTGCTTTCATCATTCTTTTTTTATATAATTGATCATGACAAAGTGTTGACAGTCTTTTCTCTTCAATGAGGTTTAATTGCTCGTAGCGACTCCGAACCCATTCTGTTTCCTCTAACTCTATCTTCATCAGGACTTTCAGTGAAGGAATTTTCACTTCGATCGGTAGCACAGCTTTCATTCCATATTCCAAAGAGAACGTGGTGACCCCTGTAAATGTTCAAACTGATGTTTTATAAGCATGCAAAGCAAAAGGTAACTTCTCATGTCAATCTTTGTAAGTTTCAGTCATTTTTTTCAAGATTCTTTTGATATTCTTATTTGTAGCCTCCACTGTCCCATTCATTTTCGGACGATATGGTGTCGAATTACGATGACGGATCTTGAACTAAATGCATACTTAATTCATCATTTTATTTTTTAAATTTTTGGTATTATAAAAAATAATTATCTTTAGAAGCTTATATATGCATATTATTTCTTTTTATGAACTTACATACCACAGATCGGATCATGCTAGCATATGATACAGCTTCTACCATTTGGTGAAGTAATCATTCATCACAAAAATGAATTTGTCTATTCGAAGCTTTTGGAGTGATAGGACTAATGACATCCATGCCTCATATAGAGAATGGCTATGAAGGTGTAGAACGTGTAATGTTGATGGTGGAGCATGAATCTTATCAGCATAAATCTGACATTTATGACATCTTCTAGCATAATCAATACAGTCATCATTTATATCAACCAATAATAGTCAGCCCTCATAATTTGTCTAGCCATCATATGATCATTTGTATGTGTCCCACAAACTTCATCATACACTTCTTCAATAATCTTCTTCGTTTTGGCTGTATTTACACATCTTAAGAGCACTTGATCTCGATCTCTTTTGTAAAGGATATCTTCATCAATGAAAAAACTCATAGCCAATCTTCTGATAGTCCTCTTATCATTTTTTGTTGCATGTTCTGGGTATTGCTGGCTTTCAATGTATTACATGATATCATGATACCATGGCGTCCCATTAATTTTTTTTTCAACACCTTAGCAATGTGTTTGTACATTTTTTACATTCAATTTGATGGGTTGGATTTCAGTATTCGCATCTATTTTAATCATTGCAGTTAGAGTAGCCAATGCATCAGTAATTTGATTTTTCTCTCTAGGTAGATGCTCAAATTGAACTTCTTTAAATTGCTTGACTAACTCAGAGATGTAGTTATGGTATCGGATCAACTTAGAGTCTCTTGTCTTTCATTCATCTCGTAACTGATAGATGACTAGAGCTGAATTTTCAAACACATCTAACACTTTGATCTTTTTTTCAATTACTGCTTGTAGACTCATAACACAGGCCTCATATTCAATCACATTGTTTGTGCAATTAAAATTTAACTTGGCTGTGATGGGATAATAATGTCCATCAGGAGATATCAAAATTACCTCAATACTATGATCCAAGGCATTAGCAGCTCCATCAAAATACATATTTCATGATTTTTCAACTGGTTCATTTTCTTCAATGGTTATCACATCTTCATCAAGAAATTTTAATTTCATTGGCTCATAATCTTTGACTGCACGATCAGTAAGGAATTCAACGATTGCACTCCCTTTAATAGCCTTTTGAGTCACGTAAATGATATTATATTCTAAAAGCATAACTTGTCACCATGTCATTTTTTCTGTCAATGAGGGTTTTTTGAAGTATACTTAATAGGATCCAGCTTTACTATGAGCCAGTAGTGTGATAAAGCATGTATTGTCTAAGCCTTCGAGCTATCCAAGTTAATGCACAACACGTCTTTTCTAATGGTGAATACTTTGACTCATAATCAGTGAACTTTTTGCTCAAGTAGTAAATTACTCGTTTTTTTTATCAGTTTCATCTCTTTGCCTCAGCATACATCCTATTGAATTTTCATACACTGTTAAGTACAAAATCAAAGGTTTTTCT